>OX424453.1:12904067-12945981 GCA_949152495.1 Lasius fuliginosus | reverse complement strand
AAATCACATCTTGCATCCGTTTGTAATGGAAATCTAAATAAACGTATCCTGTCTTTTGTCCTAATATCTGTGCAATTGATGTAAACACATTTATCATAAAATCGGTGCTTACTCGACATTGTAAAATAATAATAATAATTAGCACCAACACAAAAAAAGAAAACTAAGAAACACGAAACTAAAAAAAAACGCTAACTACAAATAATCTAAACTAAAAAACACAAAACAGAGTTTAAAAAATAATGTTAAAGAACAAATACACACTTAACATGTGTACACAACGCGCAAAATATCTATTTCGCGAAAACTGCGTAAAGCGATCTATCGTAGAAACTAACTGCTCTGAGCGTACTATGCGATGTAATCCGTAGCACAGCGCGAACTGATCGTCGTATACAACTCGTAAGAAACATTTGAATTGAGAAAAAATTGAATGTAATGTTCTATCTGAATTGTGCGTGTGCGCGCGTTTGCATTCATTATAGACAATCGTTGAACATAAGTTTCAAAGAAAGATGACATGAATCGCTCTGCTTGGAAGTGTCAAACGGGGAAATTATTTTGAAATTCTGCAAAAAATTTAATTATTTTATTATATTACGTTATAAGATACGAATTTATAAAATTGTAGGAAAGTAAGCAATAATAATTAAATTCCTTGCAGAATTAAAAAATAATTTCTTATTTTTTCATTACATATGTTCGGCGCTCACCAAAACTCAATTATTGTAAATAGTTTATTAGAATTTAAGAATAGTATTAGTTTTCGAGTTTATTATTTGTGCCGCTTTTTTTGCTTGTAGTTTAATTGACTTAATTGTTTGAATTGAATTATGTCGATAATCTCGCTGGTTGACGGCGAGCTGGCAACGCACCTTTATATTCGCTGCTCACCGTAACGTGCTGCCATCCGTCAATCATCGAGGACACCTCCAAAAATATTTGGGGAACATGTGACTGCCGCGTGCTCTCTTTGCAGACACGGCACTCGCCGTCTATATTTCAAAGCTGTCGAACGTCCGTTGCTTGCGATCCTGCTTGAAGCTAGAATATCTTGTACGCTTTGCCCGCTATATCTCTCTGCCAACTAATCGCCTGCATGCGGATCGCTATCCAAACTATTGACGGATTATCCAAAGGAGACCCAGGAATCGTCTCAGCATACGGTGAGTCGCTTTTGCTTTGCATGCATTGATCGCTTTTTTGCTATTTAGTGAACTGCCTCTCGCGGCAGTTAGTTGCTATATCGCCGTCGCAGTTTCGCAACAATTATCGCCACGGCGAGAAAATTACACCCTCGCCGAAGAACATAAGAAAATTGTTATCTTTCCTAATTGTAAATTGTTAAAAAATATGCGTATAATTTTAATAATTATAAAATAATAATTTATTAGTTTATTACACATTTATTATATTACACATAATAACTTATTTGAATACACCTTTAAAAGAAAAAGCGAAAAAAAATTGGAAAGTACAGGATTCGAACTTGAGACATCCACGATTCTAGCCCGTCGTCTCACTCGCTCGGCTACGCATGCTACTTGACGTTCTTTTCTACCGGCATAGTACATTAGGCACATGGAAACTTTAAATAATTATATCTCATAAATTATTGCACGTTGGCATTGTACCTTGTATTAGTGAAAGCGGCAATATACAGGGTGACCCATTTTAACTTAGGCAGCCAAATAACTCGAAAAATAAGCACACTACGAAAAAATGTTTAGAATCAAAATTTCGTCATTTCGAGGGGGACGTATAATGACGTTAAAATGAGCCCCCCCACCCCTCCCCCTGGGCGGTGAGGGGGGGCAAGTTTGAAATCTTAAATAGGAACCTCTATTTTTTATTCCATATTCGGAATCTTTGGCTAAAAACACATACAATTTGTCTGAAACATTTTTCTCGATTCATGATAGATGGCGCTGTAATCGACGAAATTCAATTTCTTCGATTTCTCTAACTGAGAACCCATGCTTACGATTCTGCAATAAATTAACAATAAAAATACCACGTTTTCATTGTTAATACTCGAAATTAGTCTTAAAACAAACTTCTCATTATTTTTTATTACTCATTAATTACTTCTCAAGAAACTGCTTTTAGCGTAACCCAGGAACAACGTCGTGGACGTAGCAGTTTTCTGTTCCCTTCGGGGTGCTTGATTAACGTGAGTCCCCTCGCCTCTCACAATTCGGGGTGCTTGAACGTGTGGTAACCCAGCCAGTGAAGGCAAGGTCGTGTGGTGATCCAGCCAGTGAAGGCAAGGTCGTGTGGTGATCCAGCCAGTGAAGGCAAGGTCGTGTGGTGACCCAACCAGTTAAGGCAAGGTCAAGTAGTGACCCAGCCAGTGAAGGCAAGGTCGTGTGGTGACCCAACCAGTTAAGGCAAGGTCAAGTAGTGACCCAGCCAGTGAAGGCAAGGTCGTGTGGTGACCCAACCAGTTAAGGCAAGATCAAGTAGTGACCCAGCCAGTGAAGGCAAGGTCGTGTGGTGACCCAACCAGTTAAGGCAAGGTCAAGTAGTGACCCAGCCAGTGAAGGCAAGGTCGTGTGGTGACCCAACCAGTTAAGGCAAGGTCAAGTAGTGACCCAGCCAGTGAAGGCAAGGTCGTGTGGTGACCCAACCAGTTAAGGCAAGATCAAGTAGTGACCCAGCCAGTGAAGGCAAGGTCGTGTGGTCACCCAACCAGTTAAGGCAAGGTCAAGTAGTGACCCAGCCAGTGAAGGCAAGGTCGTGTGGTGACCCAACCAGTTAAGGCAAGATTGCATTGTTATCAGCTCTCTCCGCATGGAGGAGATGCTCAAAGTGTGCACCATTATTTTCTAAGGATAACAGTAATCGACAGCGAAAGTTACGTTGTACATTTTCTAGCATTAAAGGAGTTATAGCTTCAATTTTATCAGAGTACAAATGTTAAAAAAATACATAAACACTTGTGACTTTGGCACTAAATGGACAAAATTTTGGAGGGATACTTAGAGGAACTCCATCAGATGGAAAGTCCAAAATCTCTCGGTACTTTGGACCATTCAAGTTGCCTGAAGGGCAGGTTACGCTAAAAGCAGTTTCTTGAGAAGTAATTAATGAGTAATAAAAAATAATGAGAAGTTTGTTTTAAGACTAATTTCGATTATTAACAATGAAAACGTGGTATTTTTATTGTTAATTTATTGCAGAATCGTAAGCATGGGTTCTCAGTAAGAGAAATCGAAGAAATTGAATTTCGTCGATTACAGCGCCATCTATCATGAATCGAGAAAAATGTTTCAGACAAATTGTATGTGTTTTTAGCCAAAGATTCCGAATATGCAATAAAAAATAGAGGTTCCTATTTAAGATTTCAAACTTGCCCCCCCTCACCGCCCAGGGGGAGGGGTGGGGGGGCTCATTTTAACGTCATTATACGTCTCCCTCGAAATGACGAAATTTTGATTCTAAACATTTTTTCGTAGTGTGCTTATTTTTCGAGTTATTTGGCTGCCTAAGTTAAAATGGGTCACCCTGTATATTAAGTATAGTGCAACAATATGTATTAAAAGTTGTGCAAAATCCAGAGGGTCGAAAGTTGATTGTTTCTTGTTAATAGTTAGATAAGATTTATTTTATTACACATATCTTATACAACTATATTTTACAGTTTCTATACAAATATTGTATAATATATATATATATATATATGTATAACATATGTATAGAGGTGTGTTCAAAAAGTATCGAACCTTAATTTTTCCCGCGCAAACAAATAAGGCGCGGGAGTCTTCTTTCGGTGAGGATGTGTAGGAGACATTCATGAGAACGCGTGAATTTTTTTCCCGCCCGCAGAAAGCGTTAATCGCTGGCAGTCGGTGTACGAGTGAGGACGTGCGGTGAGCGCCCGTCGGATTGTGAATTGTTGCGAAATGACGGAACGAGTTGAGTAGCGATATTGCATCAAATTTTGCCAAAAGCTTGGCGATACTCAAGCAGAAACCATTCGCAAGATCCAACAGGCAGCTCCATCACGATAATGCACCCGCCCATTCTTCGCATCTGATTCAGACTTTTTTGGTCAAACACAGCATTCCTGTGCTTTCTCAGGCTCCCTACTCGCTCGACATAGCTCCGTGTGATTTTTGGTTATTCCCCAAGTTGAAAATTCCGCTAAAAGGGATCCGACTTGAAGAGAGGATATTATGCGGAATGCGACGGCCCAGCTGAACAGTATTCCGACAGATGCGTTCCAGAAGTGCTTTCAACAATGGCTGGACCGCTGGGAGAAGTATGTGCATTACCAAGGAGACTACTTTGAAGGAAATTCGAGTAAATGTCTTATGAATAAATGTATTTTTGCTGACCAAAGGTTCAATATTTTTTGAACACACCTCGTATATCGTTTTTTTCTCTGTCGTGATCATTTTATTTCATCTATGCGAATTCATAATCATTCATTAATAACAATTATATTGTATAAATTATATATAATAAAAATAAACATATTATTTTATATTTTTACTGGGAGTGATGTGTTTTATGTGCGTGTAACAAGTGTTAATATTTTCATAACAGTATATATAAAGAGAAAAGATCACGCGCATGTTATACGGAATGAACTCGATGCCGTGTTTCTCAATACGAAAATTATGGGCGTAGCATGGACACGCACCAAGTACAGACTTTATCGGCAGTGCCAGAAAATGGGCGTAGCACGGACACGCACCAAGTGGAGACGTTACCGTCAGTGCCAGAAAATGGGTGTGCGAAATAGTTCCAACTTTGAAAATGGGTGCGAGGGGCGTATCAAGCAGACCCGTAAAACGGTAACAGGCAAAACGCCGGCGTGGCCGCTTTCATGTTTCTCTCTGCTTCTACTATACCCAGGTTAGTGAAAGAAGGAGAACTTTCTATTTTTTATTGGGCAACCTGCTTACACCGATTATACCTTAGGAACGCCGAGAGCTAGGACTTGACTTATAGATCTAGGGGAAGTAAGGTGAAGAGGTACGAAATAGTAATTTATCAACTTACTAGAGATTCACTAGGATTATATTGTGTGTAAATACAAGTATATGACTCGAGAGCTTTAGAGATTTTCTAAGGGTGCATCCCGATGTAGAAAGAAATAGCGGAACGGAACAGTAACAGAAAGGAAACTAGGTGGAAGGCTGACCAATCAGAAAGATTCCGTTTCAATTCCATTCCGTTTTTTCGTAGCCGGGTTCTCCATGGCAAACATTTTACAGAACGGAACTAAAACGGACATAGTAGCACATAATAAACTCTGTAACCATTTCGGAAGCAATCATGCCATCCTTTCGCTATTATAATTTAATGACGTTCTTAAATGATACCTTAGAACATCGGCAGTAAGTAGAATAATTGCTCAATTAATAATTGTTAGTTGCGACAGTTATTTAACACTTATGTTATAATAATTTCTTAATATTTATTTCAAAACTGTGACTCCTTTAAGATTAACAACAGATGACCAACAAGCATCTACATCAAGAGCAAATGATGATTTGGATGACGTGCGATCAAATATAAACAATGATGACCTTGGAGTGCGCATCATTGGAATCACTAAATAAAATGAAAATATATTTATTAACCAAAATAAGAGAGTGGAAAAATAGCCCACAATTAAATTGGAATAAAGAAATTCGAAGACAAGAATTAATTAGAGCCACTTTAATATACAAATATTTAAAAAAAAAAAACAATATAACAAGAATTTGGGTTCGATCGATATTTAGTGAACAAAAAAGATATCAACAAAGGGACAGTAATAATATAATAAAGGAAATGGCAAATACTGACCCTGACAAATACTGACAAATATTTAGAATATTTACGTATGAATACTGATTAATTTACTGAATTATTACAGTTAATTGGGCCAAGTATTACAAAACAACATGTTTGAGATTGCATCTATCAAGTTGAGACTTAAATCAATTTAATTTCATTTCGGTTCAACGTTTATTTTAATGTATACGCAAGGTCACACAAAAACCGAAAGAGCGCTCATAAATCATTCGACTTTAAATCTGCTTTGTCGTTCCGCTTTTTGTAAGAAAAAACCTCTGTACAACAATAAACATTACTAACAGATACAACCGCCAAGCAGCAAGTACGATCGCGAAAAGCATGCACGGACGCATAACTCAGGCCGTCGACGGCCAATCGAGCGATCGTTCTTACGCGCGCGCATGGCAGGAACATACCTTCAACGCGAGGGCCTGTCGGCGAACAATCACCTCGACAAATTTTAAACAAACCAAAATTATTGGTTCTTAGCCAAAAGTGGGGCTTCTTTGTCGAAAAATACAAGAGACCAGCCCCAGTTGAAAAGGACGTTCGCCTTGAATTTTTGTCGATTACCGCTTCGCAAGTAAAAATCGCTCGCAAACCGCTTCAAGAATCTTGAAATCTCGCTATACAAATTATTACTTCTAGTTCACTTCCTCAATGCAGTCGTTGTTCACTGCACAATTAAAGACGTTTGTAAATAGTTGTATATTATTGTTTAAACACTTTAGTGATTAATAGTATATGAGTGAATAACTTATCTGTGCTGCTCCGTCTCTTCCGAACCACAAAAATCTCACGCGCCAGATTATGGTGTTCATTGCACTCTCGAACAACCATTGGTCCTTCGAGCCGGCAATCGCTAGTTCGCGAGTGTTACCCTCAGTGGTGTGTAGTGTCGTATTCACCTGAAGGGACAAAGGAAGAACGTTATCGCCATGAGTATGGACTTAGGTATCCTGTTGCAGAGCCAGCACGAGATTTACGGCCGCATATCTCGATCGGTCGAGAACCTGAAGAAGATGGGTAGCAGCAGCATAAATCTCAGCGCCATCGAGACACGGATTAAAATCGCGGATCAGCTGTGGACCAAATTTGAAACATAGCATGACGAGATTCGTGCCGCCTACAAGGATAAATTCAACGAGAGTGAGTACGCAAAGTCAAATATCTTCGACACAGCAGAAAATACTTACGTGATTCAACGAAGCACGCTCGCTGAATACGCTACGCAATACAGGGTCGTCCAGGTCGCACCGACTCCTCTGACCGAGCACAGCAGTGATCGAACTTCGAAAACCTCGTTGCCGCGTATAAAACTACCGCAATTTTCGGGCACGTACGCGGACTGACCTTCGTTCCGCGACCTTTTTCTGTACGTGATCGGGGAGATTCGTCGATCTCAGATGTAGAGCGCTTTCATTACCTTCGGTCCTGTCTGCAAGGGCAAGCTGAAAAATTAATACGTCCATTAACGGTGACGGAAGAAAACTACGAGCGAGTATGGGCAATCTTGTCGAAGCGTTTCGAGAATAAAAGAGAATTGTTCCGCTCCAATTTCGTCACGTTTACCGCCGTGTCAAAAATGAAGAGCGAGACCGCGGAAGAACTTAGCCGAATTTATCACGCCGTGACGACCGCCGTGAACGGGCAGGAGAGCATCGGCCGCCCCATCGATTCGAACAGGATGGACTTGTTCAACTACCTGGTAGTGGAGTTGTTCGATCCTTGCACTCGCCTGGAGTGGGAGTCTTCCACTTGCAATTCCTCCGAGCCGCCGGATCACGAGACTTTATAAATAAACGCATGTTAACACTGAACGCCGCAAAGCCGAAGAGCACCAATGTCTCCGGAGAACCCTCGTGAACCGCGAAGGCACACTTCACAAAATACGGATTCGACACCGCGCGGTGCACACTATGCAACGAAAAACACTCCGTGATGACGTGCGCGCAGTTTAAACCTAAATCGGCTAACAAACGCAAGTCCTTCGTCGAAGCAAATAAATTGTGTTATAATTGTCTGGGCAATCATCCGTCGCGAAGTTCCAATCTTCAAAGAACTGTTGGACGTGCAAAGCCCGACATCACTCCATGCTGCACGACGAGAACGTTACTCCGAAAACCAACGAGGTAAGCGCACTATCGGCTGTTGTTTCGGAAATGGTTATCGACGCCGATCACGGTGGATTGAACGATTAGATGGTCGACAGAGCGATGTCCGCGTAGGCATTGGCGTTGCCGGATGGGAAGCTAGCTTGGTTGCTAAGGACAAGCTCGCGAGCGCGTCGGCTTTACTACGTTCAGTTTACTTCTCTTTGCTTGCTCGAGTGGTGTGCACGAATTCGAGGACATTTACAAGATCATCCCGCGGATGATATTCAAGGTTTTTCCCTTGCCGTTGCCATACTTTACGACCGGAATTTGAGGGCAGCTCCTAAATTCTTTTGAAAGTGACCGAGTGTCAAGAAAAGGCGGCAGTAATCCTGTTCGCCATTGTGGCAATGCCCGGCTTGCGGCATCCTTACATGTGCCATTACTACTAAATTACCTGCTTAAAGATACGGTGAGGAGATGAATTTCTCGCGGTTCTGAATGACAGAGTCGTCATTCGACTCTCGTTCGATTGAATTGCGTAAGGTGACAGATCTTTGCTCGAACTTCAATTCCTCCATGATATTTATTCACGCTGTTATAATTATGAGATTATGTTTACGTTTATAGCATTTAAAGTATACTTTATATTCATTTATTATACTTTTGATATTTCTTCACGTTATTCGTATTTACAAATATTTACGTTCATAATTATTATTTAACTAAAAAATAATTATTATGCCGATTACATTGTATGATTTTTTCTCTCTTGCAATTACTAAAATATTCATTATATCAATGGTATCAGTTAATAGTAGCTTATGCCCGTTTCTCTTTTATTTATGATCACAGCATAATTCCCTTCTCTACTCACTTCTTAGCTGAATATTATTTTCGCTTTCTGATCTTTGAGTTATTAATCGTGTATTAAGAATGAAGTTTCCCTTTCAAGCTTGTAATAAATTCTGTCGAATAAACTATGCCTATTTCTTAATGTATTTTTAATTGGAAATGATCTAGTATTTGATTTTCCTCATTTCTAACTGTTTCTTCCAGACATTCATAATCAGTTATTTCAGGTAATTTTCTCAAAAGATAAACCGACGCGGAATCAGATACATAGCGCGGTGAAAAGCCGTACAGCTGTGAAACCTGCCGAGGACCGAAAGGCAGTGCTCCTCGCGACCACGCGCGTGCTAGTCGCTGATCGTTTCGGTGAACTTTACGCATTTAGGGACTTAATCGATCAAGGATCGGAGGTATCGCTCGTCCCTGAAGCGCTCGTACAGCGGTTGCGTCTTCGTCGGTCTCACTCCTCCGTATCTATCATCGGGATCGGAGGTTCCTTGTCCGGAGCCGCTCGCGATAAGGTAACTCTGAGTCTCACTTCAAAGGTCACCGGCGTGAAGCTCTCCGTCATTGCTTACGTTCTGCCGCGGCTTTCATCATATCACGACGCTCACTGGACACACACGAAGGATCTTCCGCTAGCTGATCCAGAGTATCAATTCAACGATCAAGTTGACTTGCTGCTTGGAGCAGAAATCTGCTCCGTTATCTTCGAAGATGGCATCCGCAAGGGCGGAGCTCACGCGCCCATCGCCCAGAAGACGATCTTGGGATGGATTCTCTCAGGCGGTTGTGGATTGACATCTCATCATACGCTTCGTGGCTCCTTCCAGTGCACGGTAGATCACTGGACTTGGCCCACCTGGTGCGTCGCTTCTGGGAGCAAGAGGAACTCCCTCCCGCCCCTACCGCGCTCAAGCCCAAAGAAAACCAATCCGAAGACATCTTTGTGCGCGCTCACGAGCGCACTGCCACCGGCCGGTACAAGGTAAGGCTGCCGTTCACCGCAACTCCTCCCAACCTCGCCGAGACCCGCAAGCCAGCCGAACGCCTCTTGATCTCGATGGAACAAAAGGGCGTCCAGGATCCACAGTTCGGTGCTTTACCGAACGTTCATGCGAGAGTATGAGGACCTAAATTATATGGAATCAGTACTAGAATCATCAGCTAACAACGAGAAAACAAGATGCTACTTACCACACCATGGAGTTGTTTGAGATTCGAGTACAACCACAAAGCTTCGCGTTGTACTCAACAAGTCGCAGCGCACAAGATCCGGAGTCACTCAACAACCAGTTGCTAGTCGGCGCTAATCTGCTCCCTTCTCTCGCCGATGTCTTACTCAAGTGGCGTTGGCACCGCGGTACGCAATTGTGGCGGACATCGAGAAGATGTACTGCCAAATTCTAATCCATCCAAATGACCGCGACTTCCAGCGCGTACTATGGAGACATTATAACACCGATCGTGTCCGCGAATTCATGCTCAATACCGTGGGAGCGGTGCACTTGGACACAGTACAATTGGACACGTTGCAAATGGACACCGTTCATTTGGACACGTAAAAGTTGCACACGGTTCAATTGGACACGTAAAAGTTGCACATGGTTCTGTTGGACACGGTGCAAATGGACACCGTTTAATTGCGCAATACAAAGTGGTATTCCACATGGGTTTGAAACGGGCGGCGGGGGGTGGGGGGGTGGTCTGTGCGTGTACTTTTCAAATGAACGGTGTCCATTTGCACTGTTTCCAACAGGACCGTGTGCAACTTTTACGTGTCCAATTGAACCGTGTGCAACTCTTACGTATCCAAATGAACGGTGTGCATTTTTATGTGTCCAACTGAACGGTGTGCAACTTTTACGTGTCCAAATGAACGGTGTGCAACTTTTACGTGTCCAAATGAACGGTCTGCAACTTTTACGTGTCCAATTGAACGGTGTCCAATTGAACGGTGTCCAATTGAACCGTGTGCAAAATTTCGTGTCCATTTGTAACGTGTCCAATTGTACCGTGTCCAAGTGAAGGCCACTCAATACCGTGACGTACGGCCTTGGTTGCGCACCTTTTCTTGCCATCCGCACTTTACGTCAGCTCGCTGATGATGAGAAATCCCGTTTTCCGCTAGGAGCAACCGCAGTGCGTAGAGATTGTTACGTAGACGACATTGTTACCGGAGCAAACACGGTGGTCGATGTAACTGCAATGCAACGTGAACTGCGCGAGTTTTGCATGACGGGCGGGCTTCCGTTGCAAAAATGGACTTTGAACTGCAACGACGTTCTTGTCGGAATCCCTCTGGAACATCAAATCCAGAAAACGCAGCGCTCCTGGGAGAACGAGAGCCATTCTACACTCGGCTTAAAGTGGCAAGCGTGATGATCAATTCGCCTTTTCAATCCATTCAAGTGTTGTTGCAGATTTCACGAAGAGACGCGTCCTCGCGGAAACCGCGCGCCTCTTCGATCTTTCAGGTTTGCTCACACCCGTCATCATATGTGTCAAAATTTTTATCCAGTCCGCTTGGCTACAAGGGCTGGAATGGGATGCTCCGCTTCCAAGTATGAATACGCAATTCTGGAGACATTTCCTTGAAGAACTTCCGCAGCTCAAGCATATTCGCGTGGATCGCTGGCTTCAAACCGGAGACGAAGACTCACACGTGGAACTCCACGGGTTCGCTGACGCATCGGAGAAAGGATACGCTGCAGTTGTGTATCTCCGCACGTCAACTTCCATCCCCACGTCAATCCATTTACTAGCTGCAAAAAGCGAAATTGCATCGATTAAACAAGTGACATTATCGCGCCTCGAGCTATGCGCGGTCTCATTGTTGACAAGCATTACTCACCGCATACGCGCGTCATTGAATCTTTCCACAGCTTCTGTATATCTATGGTCCGATTCCACGGTTGCGCTACACTGGATTCACGGACACGCATCAAGGTGGAAGACATACGTCGCCAACAGGGTGTCGCAAATCCAACTTCTTTTGCTGGAAGCGCGGTGGCGACATGTTCCCGGGAAAGAAAATCGGAGATTGTGCTTCTAGAGGACTCTCGCCCCGAGAGCTCATCGGCTATTTGTTGTGGTGGACGGGGCCCGTCTGGCTCCGCGAGGACAAGGGATCCTGGCCGGACAGGCATCTAGAGGTCGACGACAACAAACTGCCCGAGAGAAGAGCTACAAGCAACGTCGCCGAAGTTTTCAAAGGACCTGAGCTCCTCTTGCAGTTTTCCTCGCTACAACGACTCCTCCGAGTAACGGCCTGATGCTTTCGATGGAAGCGTCGAACCACCTGCAGGCAACCTCCAAGGGACGCAACGCCAATTCTCCAGCTTGACGTACTGGATGATGCACTTTTTCGGTGACTTCGCGTAGTGCAATCACTACATTACGCTACCGAAATTGCGACCATCTCCAGCAATCGCGCCATATCTCATCGAAGTTCTCTCACAAACCTCAATCCATTTCTAGATGACAAGCGAGTGCTGCGGGTGGGAGGACGCCTTAAGCACGCGATCCTATCGCAGGAAGCGGCATCCCATGATCGCACATCCCGCTTCCTGGTTGACTCGGCTGATTGTGGACTCTTGTCATCGACGAACACTTCACGGGGGAGTGCAATTGACCTTGTGTCTAATCCGACTCCGCTTCTGGATTCCTCGAGGACGACCTATTGTCAAGCAGGCTCTTCATCAATGCGTGACGTGCACCCGTTGGCGGGCCGCTGTTCCATAATGGGCAATCTGCCACTAGGCCGAGTAACTCTCGGGCGCACCTTCCTCCACATTGGGGTAGACTATGCCGGTCCAATTCGCATTCGCACCACAAAAGGACGCGGTCATAAAGCGTACAAGGGCTTCATTGCGTGTGTCTCTGTTCTAGAGCTGTCCACCTTGAGTATCAGATTACACGATCGACGCATTTCTCGCCGTACTCCGCCGCTTTACCGCACGCCGTTGTCTCTGCTCAGACGTTTATTCGGATTGTAGTAGGAATTTCGTCGGAGCGGATCGAGAGCTTCGAAAACTCTGCAGAGCATCCTCATCAGACGGTCACCGGATCGCTCAAGCAGCAAGCGCCAATGGCATTCGATGGCACTTTAATCCGCCAGCCGCTCCGCATTTCGGAGGGCTCTGGGAAGCGGCGGTGAAGTCTACCAAGCACCACCTCAGACGCATCATCGGTGAAACCACCTTGACGTACGAAGAGCTAAGCACCTTCCTGACTCAAGTGAAGGCCTGCTTGAACTCTCGACCGCTCCAAGCACTCTCGGATGACCCTGACGATTTCTCCGCACTTACTCTGGGTCACCTGCTAATCGAAGCTCCACTGCTAGCCGTGCTCGAGCATCCCTGTTGAACAAAAAAGAAACCACGTTATCTAAGTGGCAACTTATTCAAAGGCAAAACCATTTCTGGGAAAGATGGTCTCGCGAATACTTGCATGGATTCACCTCTCGACCGAAGTGGTGGAAAACGAAGGAGGTACCTAGGCACCATCTGCTTGTTGCGCTCCGAGATAACGCCGCCCAATCGATGGCCCCTCGCGCGGATCGTTAAACTGCAACCAGGAAAAGAACGATGTTACTGGAGTGGTGAAAATTCGAACGCCGACGTCGGAACTTGTTCGACCCCTCATCAAGCTCGTACTGCTTCCGGGAATCGCAGACGCATTGCAGCCGAACGAGGGCATCTCCGCCGCAGGCAACCAACGCAATTAAAGGATAATGCTCACCGCACTCCTCGACGCTCACGTACTACATTGTATCACACCTCACTGTGTTATCACTTCACAAGCACTACCGCAGCATGCGCCGTTACACACTGCACCTCACATCATTCAATCACCCACACTGCATTCACTCCACTCGCACACACATCACTTATTTCACTTCACTTTCGCTACACCGCTCGAATCCGATTCACAACTTTGTATTCACTTTCACATGACTCACTGCCGACACGTGGCACGTTGCAGCATCGCTGATTCATTGAGCATCGCCAGCACACAATCTGCTTGCGACGTGCTTCATCCCGCTCGTGCGCACATCGCACCAAACACGCGTCGCCAACAATAATCGATTAATCACCAGCGTCAATCGAACCTGTCACGACACCTGGTTGGGAATTCTATTTCGTCATAATAACGAGGCGGGCGGGAATGTTTGAGATTGCATCTATCAAGATGAGACTTAAATCAATTTAATTTCATTTTGGTTCAACGTTTATTTTAATGTATACGCAAGGTCACAAAAAACGAAAGAGAGATCATAAATCATTCGACTATAAATCTGCTTTGTCGTTCCGCTTTTTGTAAGAAAAAAACCTCTGTACAACAATAAACATTAATAACAGATACAACCGCCAAGCAGCAAGTACGATCGCGAAAAGCATGCACGGACGCATAACTCAGGCCGTCGACGGCCAATCGAGCAATCGTTCTTACGCGCCCGCATGGCAGGAACGTGCCTTCAACACGAGAGCCCGTCGGCGACCAATTATGGCCGGCGCCCTCAAGTAACCTCGACAAATTTTAATCGAACTAAAATTATTGGTTCTTAGCCAAAGGTGGGGCTTCTTTGTCGAAAAATACAAGAGACCAGCCTCAGTTGAAAAGGACGTTCGCCCTGAATTTTTGTCGATTACCGCTTCGCAAGTAAAAACCGCTCGCAAACCGCTTCAAGAATCTTGAAATCTCGCTATTGTAGTCGATTTAATAGAGAGCGAGAGAGAACTCCCGCTCGGATTGCCACGCTGCAAGCAGCCTTCTTCCTCGTTCGTAATATAATTTTGTCAGGATAAATGGTCGGGAACGTTCAACGTTATTAAACAAGAGTGAAATCTTGTTGAATTATGTTTATTGCAATTCTTCGTTATAAATCTTCTATCAATCTTCTGCGGTGTTCGGAGAAAGAGAGAGCCCGGTTCCTCCAAAAGTCGGGATTTTTATATGCGAGTTCCGCGAATATGCCCTACTCCGAATCGGCGGACCAATTAGATCGTTTTTAACAATTTGAGGTAGAGGTGGATATCTCGTCGCTTCTCCTTCGTAGGAGCTCTCGATTCTTCCGGACACGAAAATAAATAATAGCTTTCTACCGAGACAACATCGTACACAAAACAAAGTCGAATATCAAAATATCACCGGTTAACGTCTCTCTCTCTCTCTCTCTCTCTCTCCCCCCTCTCTCCCTCTCCCCTCCCTCCCTCTCCCCTCCCTCTCTCCCTCCCTCTCTCCCCCTCCCTCCCTCCCTCCCCCTCTCTCTCATACAAATTATATAAAATGCCTACACTATACGAATTATTACTTCTAGTTCACTTCCTCAATGCAGTCGTTGTTCACTGCACAAAGACGTTTGTAAATAGTTGTATATTATTGTTTAAATACACTTTAGTGATTAATAATATATGAGTGAATAACTTATCTGTGCTGCTCCGTCTATTTCGAACCACAAAAATCTCACGCGCCAGATCACGGTGTTCATTGCACTCTCGAACACAAGATGTTGTCAGATCTCCAATACCAGCGTCTACACGATTAGAAATATGTTTACGATATTTGGCATCAGGCGACAGTATGCACTCAATTTCGTTTGCATTTCAAGTTGGACTGAATACAGTGTCGAACATTGTATCCGAAACATGTCAAGCTATTTGGAATAGTTTAAAAGATAAAGTGTTTCTTTAAAATTCAGAAAATGTATGGATACAAAAAGCAAATGTGTTCGAAGAATTATGAAATTTTCCAAATTGCATTGGTGCCAAATTGCATTGACGGAAAACACGTTGTACTTCAGGTATATAAAATTTGCATATTAATAATTATTTTGATATATTAATAGTTATTTTGCCTCATTTTTTCATTTTTTTAAAATTTTAGGCTCCACCTCATAGTGGATCAACATATTATAATTATAAAAATGCTCACAGCATTGTACTTTTAACACTCGCAGATGCCAATTGCTGCTTTACAATCATAGATATTGATGCTGAAGGCAGACGAAGCGATGGAGGAATATTCCATGACAGCAAACTTAAGCATCAACTAGAAAATAACTATTTAAAGTTACAGAAAACAAGATTAATTTCAGAAAACAGTCCAACATTACTGTATGTTATAGTATGAGATGAACCTTTTGCTTTAACTTCGTATGTGCTGCGTCCATATCCTCGATAGTGTAATTTAAATATTAAAAAAATATATTTAATATTAAAAATATATTTAATTTAATTATTTAAGTCGTGCTCGAAGAATTATTGAATGCGCTTTCGGTATTTTGGTATTGAGATGGAGAATCTTTCGAAGGCCTGTTGCAACAAATGTTAATCATGCAATTTCCATTGTTCAAGCAACTGTCTGTTTACATAATTTTTTAATGAAAAGGGATCTAAATCTTCCTTCTATAGGAAGATTTAGATCTTTATTTTTATTTCAATATATGATTGAAAACAAATCATATATTCTGTAAATATTTCTGACCAAGATATAAATTCTTGTCAAGAATTATATATATACATATATACATATGTGTATATATACATCATATAAATGTATATACATCATATAAGCTAAATAAAGTTAATATAAACTGTATGACCTAATATAAACAATATAAAAGAAAATAAACTTTAAAATAATATGTATGT
Organism: Lasius fuliginosus; assembly: GCA_949152495.1. Taxonomy (NCBI): domain Eukaryota; kingdom Metazoa; phylum Arthropoda; class Insecta; order Hymenoptera; family Formicidae; genus Lasius; species Lasius fuliginosus. The sequence continues at coordinate 12,929,588 of OX424453.1, read as the reverse complement.
TTAATAGTTAAAATAGTAATCTCTCTAATCATAGTACGGACTATGACTAGAGATAAAAATATGAACTTGAATTTGAAAAAAATTCTTGTATTGTCACGAGAACTTTGTAATCTCTTGCCGGAATATGTATTAAATCAAAATCAAGTGGAGGATAATATATTTATTAATATATTATAACATATGTTATAATATATTTTAATCAAAATCAAGTAGAGGATAATATATTATAACATATGTTATAATATATTTTAAAAATATATTATGATATATTATTAAAAAAGTAAAAATAAACTTCAAAATAAACATTAAAATATTATAAATAAAAGTAAAAGGCTCTATTATACTCATGTATCAGGATAAGAGGAATAGGCAAGTGAGAGCCGGGTGCAAGAACTTAAGCGCTAAGACTTCGGTTGTAATCTTCTTTATTTAAACTTGAACGTTTTGGTCCTTTCTTTGGACCATTTTCAGCATTGTGTTTACAGAATGGTGTACAAAATAATACTGACGAATTGTGAAATGACAAGATCATAAACGAATGAACTTTGAAGTACAAAACAATAACAGATCATAAATGATCGTAAAATTCTATTGATGGGTTGAAATAAAAACAAATCATAAAGGAGCGAGATGAGATGTGCCCATCAATAACAGATCGTAAATATATGTAGTCGCGTAATAAAAGTGAACCAAATTATTTAGTACGCCCGTAACGGAATTAAATAACAACAAAGGGACATAAAAGTGGACGGTCGCATATTGATTAACCACGATACGCTAAGTGTGAGTGGTTAATGAACGAGTGACGCGCAATGCACCGGCGGACCTCCACGGTTGTATCTCGGATATGAAAGTTATTAGATTTTGTTTAGACGCTCAACAAATGTTGCGTATATGTGATGTAAACACTCCGTGTCGGTCTGTCGGTTCAGACTGTTTATTTGTCGTTTAATATAAAGCATTTCTGACGTTAATCTTTTTCCTAAATTCATTTCTTCATCCAAGATCTCAACGCCGTCCCAATTAAATTCATGATCTAACAATCTGTGATATGTGATCACAGATGATTGCGGAGTGTTCCTGTTGATGTGACTGCGGTGCTCAGTGATACGTGTTTTTAATCTGCTTGTTTGGCCCACATACGACGTGTCGCAATCTTTATAAGTTATTTTATATACCACATTTCTCCGTAAGTATTTCGGTAGCGGATCTTTATAGACTTTAATGAAAGAACGGAGCTTATTCATGCCCGTGTAGGACATGATTATATTCTGATCGCGGACTATATGTTTAAATTGTTCCGAAAATCCTGGGACATACGGAATGTTAAAAAATGTTGGACGCTTCGCTGTCTCCTCCACAGAAACACCCCGTTCACGATTAGACGTTTTCTCGTCATTTTATAGTGCAATGTTGATATATTTATATACTTACAATTTTGTCTTTCCGATTCATCATTATGATCGATGTCGTTCACTTCAAATTGATCATACGCTTTGTGTTTATTTATAGAATTGCATTTGTGTATATGCAACTTCATATGTGCTACTAAAGAACACATTTCTATTTTACAATGTTTACATTTGGCTCTTACTAGTTTGTCATTTTCTTGTAATTTAGTAAAATGTTGCCAAATTGCATCTTGTCGTCTACCAGTCATGTTTTCTTATTGCATAATATGAAAATGAGATTAACAAAATTCGAGCGAGAATACTATCGTGCGTGCCGCTAGCTGCTATTCCACCGAAAAAACTGAAAGATTAAAACAAAGGAGCGCGCTTTGCGTAGCTTATTGTTAGACAAGCGTAAGCGCTAAAAGTACTGTCTTTACAGTGACGCTTCCTGCCAAAAATGCCAACATAAATGCAATACCGATTAATACCGAATTTTTACATATAGAAATAAAATTAAATCTAAAGAAATCAGAATATGTAGAATATAAATAAATATATGTTTAAAACATAGTTTTTGTTTTAAACATGTTTTTAAACATTTTGTTTTAAATGCTGTTTGAAACATATCTAGTACATTAAAAACATGTTTTTAATGTAACAAAAAAACAGAATGTTTAGTTCAAAAAGAAACAATTTTTACCAACCCTGCTGTACATACATACATGAGATGACTTCATCAATCAGTATTAGGCCCTGCGCACAATAGAGAAAATATTAGGAATAGAAATAAATATTAAGCATTAGGCTTACTGCACAATACAAAAGTACAAACAATATAACAGAAAATAGAAAATATTCATCAATAGAAACAGGAAATATCTATTGTTATCCCCTAATATATATCTGCTTCTGTTGATGCATGAATATTTTTATTCTCTGTTCTTATTATCTCTACTTTTTGTATTGTGCAGTAGGCTTAATGCTTAATATTGTTACGTCCCTCGGACGCCTCTTGCGATATCTCGCAAGATATCCTCTCACACGAGCACTGTCACTCGCGCGCGAAATAAATTAATACACGTTATACAAAGAATGATGTTTTAATGGAATGACGACCCTTTAGAGATACAAAGAAGAAGAAATACAATGTTAATGGAAATATTGTCTGTGGTCGCGTAACACGTCAATTCGGTATGACAGCTAGACCAAGACTAAAGATGGTGCCGATAAACAAAAGGAAAGTCCGGGGTTGTTGATAAACAACCCTCTTGACGACGATCTCCCGGAAACGTATACGGGGTGATCCCGAGGATGAGGATGCAGATCCAAGGGGGCGCAACACTGCCCCCCTTCTTCAAGATTGTCGTCTCGACAATCCAACACGGAGACTGCTGAAGACCCAGGTCACTGACGCTGATTCCAGGACACCGACGATTCTCCTGCTCTTCCCAAGCTGCTGCTGTGGGTGGTCGAGCGAAACGCCTGGTCCCAATCTTTGCGTCTTTTCTGTCCGGACGAATCCTGCCCTCCCTGAGCTGCTGCTACAGGTTACCGGGCTTCGCCCTCTTCTTCTCCGTACTCGAGCGGTGTCTTCTAAGAAAAGTTGGCCAGACTCTTCCTCACACCCGCCGAGGTGATAGAAAATTCCTGCTCTCCTCGCTGTTGTTCTGCTGCTTTCGCTGAAACGTCTTCCGGAGAAAATCGAAGAACAAACATCGAATCTTCAGACAAGGGGGGGGGAAGTATCATCTGTGGACCCATCGTCCCTCGTGGACTCCTCAAGTCTGTCTCGGCATTTGCCCTTCGTCTCGTGGGAATACCACGGATCAAAAACTACGAGAGACAGTCTTCTCAATTGTGAAGAACCAAATGACCATCCAGCTGAAGATGAGACGGTCTTCTTAGTTGAAGATTCAAACGACCCTTGGAACAAAACGAATGGGAAATCTCCTTTTGTCAGTTGTTGATGTCGGTGAGTCTCGGCCACAGGAACTTTCTCGGAGAACCTTTTCGTACCGAAGATTCAGGCAAACCTCTCTTCGAAGATCTTTGACTAGAAAAGAAAACATTCTTTACGCAGTAGAAATTCTAAAACGAAAATACACACACACACATACACACATCTCCCAAATCCCTAATAATTTTTATTCAGGCTCTGACCTATTTCTTACTAACAACTAACAACATTTCTTTCTATAAATGGAGCTAATCTATCCGGTGAACCACTTTCTTCCGATGTCTGGGTGTCTTCTGAATGCAATACACCACATCGTTGAATTTCTTCAGTATAGAGAAAGGTCCTTCCCAATTGCTCTGCAACTTGGGAGCTTTTCCTTTAACTCTTCGGGGGTTGTAAAACCAGACTCTCTCTCCCTCTTGAAATAGAATCTTTCTAACTCCCCTATCGTACCAACTCTTCACTCGAGAAGATTTTATATCCATCTTCTCTTTGATTTCGGAATGAATTTCATCTAGTTTTTCTCTAAGAGTACTAGCGAAATTCTCAATTGAAGATGATTCTTCTTCCTTTGACTTAGGAAGATTTCCCCGTAATAAATCTACTGGAAGTCTTAAATCTCGCGAAATATAATTCCGCAGGAGTCATCCCAGTAGTTTCATGCTTCGAAGATCTGTAGGCTAAAAGAAACATGGGAATCCACCGATCCCAGTCTTTTTGATTTTGAGAAATATACTTCGCTAAGTAGTTTATTATAGTCTGATGTTGTCGTTCGACTTGGCCATCAGACTGAGGATGTAACGGGGTAGTCCGTGTTTTCCTAATCCCAAGAAGTTCCATTAATTCAGCAAAAAGTTTCGACTCGAAATTTTTCCCTTGATCGGTGTGTACCTCTAAAGGTACTCCATGTCTTGAAACAAATTCATTGATAAAGATTTCTGCAACCGTCTTCGCTCTAATGTTCTTCAGGGGAAAAGCTTCTACCCGTTTGGTGAAGCAGTCAATGATGACAATCAAATATTTATTTCCGGAAGAAGTTATTGGAAGTGGACCTAAAATATCCATCTGGATTCTTTCAAAAGGATTTCCGACATTATAAATCTGCATGGGAGATTTTCCTTTTCCTGTGGGGCCCTTCTTCGAGACACAAACTTTGCAAGACTTGCACCAATTTTCTATGTCTTGCTTATAAGTTGCCCAATAAAAGCGTTTTCGAACCTTTTCCAAGGTTTTGTTTACTCCGAAATGACCTCCTGATGGAGAATCATGTACCTCTTCAAGGATTTCTTTCACTCGTTTCCGAGGAACAATCAACTGAAGAAAACTAGACTTCAAGTTCGGGGTTTCCCACTTCTTCTAAAGGATTCCATTTTGAAGAACTAATGCATCCCAATATGTCCAATAAATTTGAGCAGAAATATCACGAGTCGCCAAATCGGAACGAGGTGGACGTGTTCCTTCTCTTTTTCCTTGAATGATAATGGCAATGTTAGGATCTTCTTCTTGATCTTTTTGCCATTCTGATAGATTTTCTCCTTGGAGTATGAGTCGAGCAACTATTTTCTCGTTTTTTGAATTGTTCCTTCCCTCGACTTTGGCGCAATATTCGCAGCCAAAAGTCTCACAAAGTCGTCTGGATAATCCATCGGCATTCTTATGAGACTCTCCCTTACGGTGTTGCACTTCAAAGTCGCATTCTTGGAGTCTTTCCAACCAACGAGCCAGTTGCCCCTCAAGATCCTGATAGCTGATCTAATATGTCGTCGATTCGAGGGAGGGGATAGGAATCTTTTACCGTGATAGCGTTTAGTTTCCGGTAATCAATACAAAATCTTAGGGTTCCATCTTTCTTTTTAACCATGACGACTGGCGAATCCCAAGGGCTTTGAGATTCTTCAATGATTCTTTCGGTTTTCATCTCCTCTATTATTTTATCCACTTCATCTCTCATCTGAAAAGGAATCCTACGGGGTGCCTGTTTTATAGGGAGAGAGTCTTTCACATTTATGACATGTTCGATAACATTGCAATTCCCGGCAACAATATCGCAGGAGAATAGATCTTGAAATTTATTTAAAAAGTTGATAAAAGTTTCTTTCTGAGTTTCTTGCAAATCAATTGAACTTTTTTCAAAAAGTTCATTTAAAATAGATGGGATTTTCTTTGAAAAATCTTTTATTCTTGAACATTGAAAATTCTCTAATTCTTTGTTATTCGTAAATTCGTTAAAATCTTTATTAAAAACATTATCCAAATTAATCATTTTAAGAAAGTCAATTCCGAGAATGCATTGATCATGAATATCAGCAATAAATAAAGGAATTTCAACTAAATAATTTCCGATTTCAATTTTAACTTTTACTAAAAATTCAATTAAAATTTTCTCCGGTTGGATACTTTAAATTAATATTTTTGACTGAAATCTTTTCAAGATCTTCTCCTACTAATCTATTATTCAATAAAGAAACGTCAGAGCCTGTATCGATTTTAAAAAGACAACCTTTTCCGTTCAATTTCCCGAAATACGAAAAATAATCTTTCTTTTGGATCCTTCTAACGCTACACTCGACAAAATCTGAAATCGGGGTGTTATCTGAAAAAGTCGAACTTTCCCCGAAAAGTTCAACCAATTCTGGTTTCCCTTTGCGTCAGGGCACTGAAACCGCAAATGTCCGGTCTTTCCGCAAGACTAACATTCTTTATCCTTCGAGGAAAAACTGTTCGCTTGCGCTTTCCCTTTCGAGTCAAAATGTTCTTTCTTTTTCTCGGAATTTGTTCGCGCGTGGTTCCTCTCTCCTTTTTGAAAATTTTGTCTTTCGTGGTTTTTATTAAATCCCGCATTATTTCCATTATTCCCATTATTCTCGTAATCTCTCTTATTTCTATTATTTTCGAAATCTCTCTTATTTCTATTATTTTCGAAATCTCTCTTATTTCCATTATTCCCGAAATCCTTTTTTCTTTCAAAATTCTCGTCTCGAATAATTTTAATGGCTTTTCCTCTTTTGATGGCTAAATTTAAAGAAGTTATCCCTTCTAACTGGAGGGTTCTTTTTACAAAATTGTCTGATAACGCGGAAACAAATTGCGCGCATGCAATTTTATCGCGAACTGTGAAAGGACATTCGGGGTAAGCTAGTCGCGAAAGTCTCTCGAGTTCGGCCCCGAATGAAGCAAAATCTTCCCCATATTTTTGTTTTCTATTAGTAAAAAGAATAATAATTCTGAGTTAAATTTCCGTCCCCGAAAAGCAATTCTAATTTCGACTTTAACTCTGCGAAAGTTAATTCCTCAAAATTCTCTACATTTTCTAAAACGGTACGCGCTTTTCCCCTCAAATTCGCGGCAAGAGAAATCGTCTTTGTTTTATCATCCCAATTGTTCGCGATCGCGATGAGAAGAAATTGGGAGAGGAACTCCCGCAGCGGAACTTTCCCGTCGTATATGTCGGGCTTCAATTTTAAGTCCGTTTTCGCACGAAAGTCGGCGGTCACATCACTCGCGTTCGTCGCGGCACTCGCGTTTGTCGTGGCTCTTGCGGTACTCGCGCAAGCCCCAAAATTATTTTGCGTGTCTCCGCAAGCTCTATTTCTATAAGGACTTAGCTGGTATTGCAGTGAAGAAATTCTTTGCTCGAGTTGACGCAGCTGTTCGTCCTTCTCTCGAAGAAGAGTCTCGAAGTGAGCCTGTTGTCGTTTTCGTTCGGCACGCGTTTCTTGAAGTTCTCGAAGTGCGGCTTGTAGCGCATCCGTGTCAGAAGCCTCGTTGACAGCCGCTCGAGATCGTGTAGTTCTCGGAGAATTCTGCGCTGCTATTTCGTTGTTGGGATTTTTCGGACGATCCCGGAGGGGCTCCCAAAATGTTACGTCCCTCGGACGCCTCTTGCGATATCTCGCAAGATATCCTCTCACACGAGGACTGTCACTCGCGCACGAAATAAATTAATACACGTTATACAAAGAATGATGTTTTAATGGAATGACGACCCTTTAGAGATACAAAGAAGAAGAAATACAATGTTAATGGAAATATTGTCTGTGGTCGCGTAACACGTCAATTCGGTATGACAGCTAGACCAAGACTAAAGATGGTGCCGATAAACAAAAGGAAAGTCCGGGGTTGTTGATAAACAACCCTCTTGACGACGATCTCCCGGAAACGTATACGGGGTGATCCCGAGGATGAGGATGCAGATCCGAGGGGGCGCAACAATATTTATTCCTATTCCTAATATTTTCTCTATTGTGCGCAGGGCCTAGTTTTAATTTTTTCCCCTCCTGTGTCAAGCAACTTCTGAGTTTTCATTTATGTTATTATGTTGTTAATGGCTGTTAATTTAAATGGATATTTAAATGAATTTTATGTTCCGACTTGTTATATACTATTTTTATATTATTCATAGTTTTTAAGTTCCATTTTATTATCAGAATGTAAACTCTAAGATTTTTAAGGTTCATCTAAGGCTAAGAATAATTCTAAGATTGATATTATATAAGTTTTGATATTCATTACATTATGCATTTTACTTGTACATAATAATGATAAATTAATATACCAGTGTTATTTGTAACTCAAAAAAGAAAAAGAATAGGTATAAGGAATAAAATGTCATGTGAGAGATTGTCCAATTTTCAATGTATTATTATTGCGTAAGATATATAAATATAAATATTTGAGGTAGAGAAAATTACAAAGTACAAACATAGAAAGTAGAGGTAATACACTTAGATACTTAGAAATTAAACCTCACAGAGCTAATCTCAAATTATTCTTGCTAATCTCATTATTCTTGTATTAGCGGAAGAGATAATGCAATCCTGTCCCTCTTTGCATTAGCTACACGGGTCCTTGCTACATCGTTAACTGGTCCACGAACTGCCCTCTCTCCTAGGGAAATTTCTGGCAATGGCTCATTACAGGCATCTTCTCTTAATTCACAAATATTGCGCAGAACGCAGCAAGCCACTATATATTGTGGAATTTTGTTAACCGATGTCATGGGAAGGAGATGAAGGAGACTCCTCCATCTTGCCTTGAGCAATCCAAAAGCACATTCAATAGTCATTCTTGCTTTTAAAAGATAATGGTTGAAATTGTTCTGATGCTGAGTTAGATGTCCATTGTCCTTGTAGGGAGCCATTAAATGTGGATCAATCTTATAAGCTGCATCAGCAATAAGGTGAGTATAATTGGGGAAATACTCATCTGGCGACCTCAGAAAGTCATTTACTTCAGACAGGCGAAACACGCGCTGATCGTGTACTGAGCCTACATGCCCAGCATGCACATGAGTAAATATTGCTTTTGCATCACACACAGGCTACAAAAATTACCAGTAACTTTATTAATAATCCCTCAAGATGATCATGGATTGCAGGAAAATAATTGATATAGGCTGGTATTCACATAGTCCGATCTTATATTTAAGATTGTCTTAAGTCCGAGCTCGAAATGCTACGCAGCCATTTGATTGGTTGAATGGGATCTTAAGTCAACCTCAGATCAGACTTAAGACAATCTTAAATATAAGATCGGACTATGAATACCGGCCATAATCATAGTATCTCTTCACTTGAGTGTATTACTTTCATTACCTGGAACTGGATAGAATGTGTTCCTTTCCGATTTATGTAAGCTCCATCACTAGATTTCGGGGCATTGATGACAATATGACACCCATCAATGGCGCCAATAACACCAGGAAAAGGGCTCTTCCACCTAAAGTTTGCAACTGTAGTGTCAACTTTGTCTCCTCGAGGCCAGGTGATGAAATGTGGAGCCAAAGAATGCAGAACGTGACACACACGCCTAACGGCTCGGACTGCTGTTACATGTCCTACGTCAAATGTCTTACAAACTGACCTGCACAGTGAAGAAAACATGAAATATGGATAGATATCTCTTAAATACAACAATAAATAAAATGATGTAGACGCTATGCTTACCGATAAGAGTCAGGCCCATATACCAAAGGGCTATTAGAAGTTTTCATGCTGATATTGTGGGCCGCCCTCAATTGTGTCGCCTCTAATTCAGGAGCCACCAGTCTGAATAAATATTCGAACGTTGCTGAAAACATCCTGTAATCAACAAAATAATTACAGATACAATAAAGACACTTACATCCACTGCGCATCTCAGTGGGTTCCTAACCTTGCATATATTCTACATATATAATACTCTTTCACTATTTGATAAACAATAGCACGTACCGAAAATTATCTTTGAAAAACTTGGGAGAAAATGTAGGAACCACCCTTTCTACATAATTCTTTTGACGAGGCAGAGGCACTCCCGGTCCACGAGCGACAAGGACAACAGTATTTAGTATTTGTAAGTCCTCCTCTTCTTCTTCGTTGTCGAGCGACGATCCCTTCCGCACCGCCGCACAGTGGGGCCACAAGACATGCGTTGTTTAAAAAAGTCTAGAGCCCTTGGTTTTTAAGCAATCTTAACGTTTTTTTTTATAAATGATCGACTTGAAATTTTCAAGAGATCCCTCGTGGCCGATTTTTAAAAAAATTGTTACTAATTATTAATACATATAAACACAAGAACCTTTTCCTGAAAATAAACTGTGACTGCCGAACACAATTGCATACAACTTATTTAAATAGATTGATAAATATTTCTGAAGTGTGTGTGTGTGTGTACATATATGCATACATACATATATGACTATACATATATACATTTATATACGAATATACAATACATAGATGTACGTATATTCGTATATATGTAATATATCCGCATATACATAAATATATCCGCATATACATATATGTTTAGATATATGTATAAATACTTATATACAAACATATACAAACATATATACATGTACACACATTTATATAGATGTACGTGTGTGTATATACAGGGTGTCCCAGAATAATGGGGACTAATCTCGTGTGCAGATAGAGCGGACTGAACTGAGTCGAAAAGTCCTCTCCCATTTTGCAATTTTCGCAATAGTTAATGAATTATTAATGTTTAAAAATCGTCGTATTAGCCCGGCCTACCGCCAAATGCAAGCGCGCGGCGAGATGCGGCCGCCCAGCGATCGAGATTGCTAGGCGCGCGGGGAGTTGTTTATTACAAGCGGCGTGGTGCTACACACAGATAAATATCATTCTATTCCTATTGTTAAAAAAAAATGATTATTCAGTTTACTTTTCTCCTCTTAAGTAACAATTGTCTTTAACAAAAAATATTTTCTTGACAATAGTCTTAAAATAGACCATCACAAATTTTAGAAAAACTCATTATCGTGTACTCAAAAGAAGTAAATATTTTCTTTTGAAAAATATTATAAAATTGTATTGAAGAAAAGTCAGATTTGGTTAATTTGAATATTTTTGATTGAATTTAATATTCTTGATTGAAGTATTAAACTTATTAGGATTCAGAATACACATTTTGAATAAATTTGATGCTTATGATGAACTTATGATAGATTTGCGGATATATGAACTTATGAAATACTTGAAACAAGTAATATTTATTTAAGTACAGTATGTATTTTTCGGTGTAATATTACTTGTTTCAAGTATTTCATAAGTTCATATATCCGCAAATCTATCATAAGTTCATCATAAGCATCAAATTTATTCAAAATGTGTATTCTGAATCCTAATAAGTTTAATACTTTAATCAAGAATATTAAATTCAATCAAAAATATTCAAATTAACCAAATCTGACTCTTCTTCTATACAATTTTATAATATTCTTCAAAAAAAAATATTTATTTTTTTTGAGTCCATGATAATGAGTTTTTCTAAAATTTGTGATGAGTCTATTTTAAGACTATTATCAAGAAAATATTTTTTGTTAAAGATAACTGTTACTTAAGAGAAGAAAAGTAAACTGAATAATCATTTTTTTTAACAATAGGAATAGAATGATATTTTTCTGTGTGTAGCACCACGCCGCTTGTAATAAACAACTCCCCGCGCGCCTAGCAACCTCGATCGCTGGGCGGCCGCATCTCGCCGCGCGCTTGCATTTGGCGGTAGGCCGGGCTAATACGGCGATTTTTAAACATTAATACTTCATTAACTATTGCAAAAATTGCAAAATGGTAGAGGACTTTTCGACTCAGTTCAGTCCGCTCTATCTGCACACGAGATTAGTCCCCATTATTCTGGGTGTATATATGTATACACACATACATCCATACACATTTATATATGCATACATATGCGCGTGCGCACACACACGAACACGCACACGCACGCACGCACGAGACACACACACACACACACACACTTCAGAAACATTTATCAATCTATTTAAATAAGTTGTATGCAATTGTTCGGCAGTCACAGTTTATTTTCAGGAAAAGCTTCTCGTGTTTATATGTATTACTAATTAGTAATTAGTAACAATTTTTTTAAAAATCGACCACGAGGGATCTCTTGAAAATTTCAAGACGATTAAAAAAACGTTAAGATTGCTTAAAAACCAAGAGCTCTAGACTATTTTGAAACAACGCATGTCTTGTGACCCCACTGTGCGCCGCCGAAACCGCCCGAACGCCGCCGAATCCGTCCGGGATAATTACCCACATTAGCGAGAACAATCGGGCCCCGCGATTAATACCGAAATTACCCGAACGGGTAATTCTCGGAGCATAAAGAGAGCGGTCCGATCGATAGAATAGTGATGCCAGAAACTGACCCCGGTAGCACACGCACGCGAACACGTACATGTGCTGCGCAGTACGCTCTGCGCCGCACATGTACGCGTTCGCGTTTGTGTGCGTGTGCTACCGGGGTCAGTTTCTGGCATCACTGCGATAGAACATCACTCCGGTTCCAGATCCGTTCAGAGCCAGTACGGCCTGACACGATTCCGAAACCTGAACCGCTTCTCTAAAGAGAGAGAAAACGGGGTTCGGCGCACCCGGTCTCCGCCGAGCGTTCTTGGTAGTTCGAAAATCCTGACAAACCTTGTGACGACGAGTTTCAACGGGTAGGGAGTTCTCTGCCGCTGACGGGTGCTCTCGTTGGTCGTCGCACTCTTGCACATGCACCCGCACAAAGTCTAACACCGGCATTAATCACGCGACTCAATTATCGCGAATCTCACGTTCTCGCGCCTTGCGCGCTCTCGTGCCCCGCGCGCTCTCGTCGCGCTAGTAAACACGGCAAAGACACGCGCTGTCAGAATCCTAGACGAATAAAAACGCGTCACAACAGACCGCCGTTACCCCGAGCAGACCGAGTACCGCGACCATTCTAAGTACTGCATCCGAGGCTTGCATTCTCACGTAAACACTTGTATCATCGGGCACACAATAAAGGCATATATCGTCCGACACTGTCCGATCCGGTTATTACACACTGTACATCTTTGCATCTATCTGTACACACACGTTTATACTCTTATATACTTACACGTAACCGTTTACTCACGCGCACTGTACATATTTGCATCCGTACTCACGCACGCTTATATTCATTCACACGCACTGTATATACTTCCATCCGTCTTCACTCTCACACAGTGATGCCAGAAACAGGTCGCAAGCAACACGCAACCGTAGTGGGGAGAATGACGCACACAAGCAAAAACGCGTACGTGTGAGCTCGGCGTTTCGGCTAGCTTCGGATAGCAGAAGAGAACAGATATACTGTTTTCTGTCTTATTCTCTACCGAGCCGATAACGAAGGCGACGGGTGACGGGCGGCGATGTTATGTTGCTCAATTCTTAACATGCGTGACAGCGTTAAATGTTTTCTTACAGCCTTCTTGTGTTATAAATAAAATATTTTTTTCCACGACCTTCTAACATTATGTATTAAATGGCTTTTTACAGCCTTTTTTGATATAATTTTACCCAAATATTTTTTAACTTTGTTTAAGGAAATATTTATTAAAACGTAGGTACTTATATTATTTAAAAAAAAATAAATTTTTTATTTTAAAAAAAATATATTTTAATTAATAGTATTAAATATTTTATAAAAACATTATTTAAATGCATGAAACATGAAATTCAATGTGCGATATAAATATTTTTACTCTCTCTCTCTCTCTCTCTCTCTCTCTCTCTCTCTCTCTCTCTCTCTCTCTCTCTCTCTCTCTCTCTCTCTCTCTCTCTCTCTCTATCTCGTAAAATAATAGTGTTTTTCCACACCACCCATGAGGTACCAATGGCGCGTTAGGTTTTTTAAAGTGGACCTTCGCCTGGAGTCCTATTATACCACACTATATGTATAATATTATATTATACTTGAAGGTAAAAGGATAAAGAAGAAAATGTAGGGTATAAATAATTAATTCAAGAATTATTTATTTTTAATATTTATTTTTTAATATTTAATATTTTATATAAAAATTTTTAATAATAGTGGGACCACTGCGGCCCCACATAGCTCCACGACCTCTGCCTCGGCCGCGTCCAGGGCCGCCTCTACCGGCCGAGCTGCCTCTCATCATGCCCCTCTGGCAACCTCCTCTGCTTCTGTCGCCACGCTGAATGTACCAGCGGGCGCGCGCCCGGCCGCCTCTTCTTTTTTTTCCTTTGTCTAAAAAATAAACATATACATGATAAATATACATGATAAATAATAAAAAATATACATGATAAATAATAAATTAATTAAAATATGCATATAAATTAATAAGTAATAGTAAAAAATGAAAAACAAATAATATACCATTTTTATTTTGCGGCTGCTGCTGCTGTTCTATTTCCTCCTGCTGCTGCTGCTGCTGTTCCATTTCCTCCTGCTGCTGCTGCTGCAGCAAGTATTGCAGCTGCTGTTGCTGTTGCTGCAGTTGTTGTTGTTGTTGTTGTTGCAACAATTGTTGCCGCAACTGCTGTACAGTTGGATTTTCATCCACCAACATTTGCTGTAGTTCTTCAATTTGTTCTGCAAAAATAAAATATATATTATGTTGATATGTTATTACATACTAGCAGGAGAGAGAGAGGGGGAGAGAGAGAGAAAGAGAGAGAGAAAGAGAGAAGAAAGAAACTGAAGCTTGAACTTTTTTAATACTTGTCTAATAAATACAAATAATAATGATTTAATTTACTACTTACGAGACATTATCGTTCTGTCGCACCGATGTTTCACAGCGAACTGAGTCAGCGAAGCACTCGGTATTTGTTTATTTGTTTCGCAGTGCCGTTAATTTGTTTTTCGGCATTTGTTTCTCGGCATTTGTTTCTCAACATTTGTTTCTTCTGTCAGATAATCTTGTCACCTAGAGTTAACGTATCTTTTTATATGTGCCTTGTGAAATCTTGGTGTTGAAGAAATTCGAGCAATTCCGATACGAGCAATTACAATTGTAAGTTTCGATTGTTCTATATATTTTACACATTTCTAATTATTTTCATCTTTTTTATTTTCATTTATTAATTCTCTTAAATTCTTTGTTTCTATTTTCTGTTGAACATAATGTGTGATGAATTTAGAAAAAAACCTAAGCGAAGCTTTTCAGAAGCTTGGCTTAGTGATGGTCGATTAAAATCTTGGATACGAAAAGTATCATTTGATGATAGCCTTTACCAATGTATCATATGCAATAAAAATATTTCGTGCAACACACATGTCTTGAGACATGCGGATTCTGCGTGTGACAAAAATAATATAGAAGAAAGCACATCATTATTATGAAATGAAGACAAAGGTTCAAATAAAAAAACATTTAGACAACAATGGTTAGATATTAAATTATTTAAACCATGGCTACGCGAAGTATCAAATGACATAAATTCATTTTTTTGCTCATTTTGTGATAAATCAATGGTTAGTGGTTTATCGCAAATTTATCGTCACGCAGAATCTAAGGCACACATAATGTTTGAAAAAAAATAAAACAGCAACAAAGAATACGGACGAAAATATTGACATAACGGACGAATCACTTTTGTCGTTTGAAGAGCGAAAGAAATCAACAGAAATTCGGTATGCCGCGTTAATCGCTGATAAGAATATTTCACATCAAACGGCAAGAGATATTCTCAGTTTTTTTCAACTAATAGGAAGAGATCCTACCGTGTTGAGAAGTATGAGTATGGGTCTGACAAAATGTAAAAATATAATTTCGAATGTATTGTGTCCGGTAGAAACGGACCGTGTAGTCAACAGCATTCAAAATACCAAATTTTCCATTTTTATTGACGAAACGTCTGATATTTGTAATGAAAAATGGATGATGTTTTTTGTTCGGTTTGTTGATCCTGAAACATTAGACATTCCCACGCAATTAGTTAAATTAATTAATATTGATGCGAGAAATAGCAGCGCGGAACAATTATTTAATGCATTCAAATGTGAAATGTGCAAATTAAAAATTCCACTTTTAAATATCATTACCTTATCATGCGACAATGCGTCTGTCATGATGGGAAAACATCTATCATTCAAAAAAATTAGAAGAACTTTGTAAAAATGTATTAATATTTGCATGTCCATGCCATTCTGCTACATTGGCTGCACATGCGGCATGTGCTAAAATACCAGAATATTGCGAAGAGTTTGTAAAAAAGATCGCGAATTGTATTAACGGTAGTCCCAAGCGTACTGCTATTTATCAAGAATTTAGCGAATATTTTCAGGAAACAAACCGTAAAATTTTAAAGTTGTCCGATACACGGTGGCTCTCTCACTATTCATGTGTTGAAAGACTTCTTGAGTTCTGGGATACTATCAAGCTTTTTTTGACCGAAATGGTTGTTGATGAAAAATCAATCAAATCAGGAGAACATTTATTATGTTTAATGCAAAATCCTGATGTTAAAGCATATTTGTTATTTTTAAAGCATACTTTACATTTGTTTAATAATTACAATGTATTTTTTTCAAGCTCTGGAAACAAGATTTCATTTGTTACAGCCAAAATCATTAGAATTTTTAATAACAATTTCAAAACATTTTTTGAAACCAGAGCTTCTAAAAAATGTATGTGATAATATTTAATTTTCTGAAAAAGATAATCAGAAATCTTTAAATGATATTAACCTTGGTCTTGAATGTGAGGAATATCTCGAGAAATTGAAAGAAGGGCACGCGGACATAATTGAAAATGTTCGAGAAAATTGTCTGCAATTTTACGTAACTGCCGCCGAGGAAATTAGTAAAAGGCTGCCCATTAAAGATAAATTTTTATCGAAATTAAAAGTTTTCCATTCCAACGTAGCATTATGTAGTATTGACAGAGAAACATCATTTAATGATGTTTCTTTTGTCGCTCAGACCCTCGGTGGTTTTGACGAAAATGTTTTTAAAAAAGAGTGGCATACTTTACATCTTGATTTTACAATAGCAGAAAAAGAACATTTTTTAAAATTAAACTTTGATGAGATGTGGAAAAACATTTTAAAACATAAGTATCCCAATATGAAGTCTCCTTTGAATGCTGTTAGATCACTTCCAAATTCAAATGCCGACCCAGAAAGAATGTTTTCTTTGTTAACTGATTTAAAAACAAAAAAACGAAATAAACTTTCGTCCGCATGTATAAACGCTAGTTGCGTATTAAAATCAGCGTTAAAAGCAAGAAAAGAAAGTATTCTATACATGGAGATTAATGAAAAGCATTTGTCTCTCATGTCATCGGACAAATTATATTCCATTACTCCTAAGAAAAAGAGAAGCTTAACATTACATGCAGCTGATAATGCCATTGCAAGTACATCTTCAGCTAATGATGTACAATAATAATGTCCAAAATAAAATTAAAAAAATATCTTGTCTGTAAAAGACATCACACTTGTAAAAGACAAGTGTGTAAAAAATATCTTGTCTGTAAAAGACATCACACTTGTAAAAGACAAGTGTGTAAAAATATCTTGTCTGTAAAAGACATCACACTTGTAAAAGACAAGTGTATAAAAATATCTTCTCTGTAAAAGACATCACACTTGTGAATAACAGTACAATATAATATTATACATATAGTATTATACATATGGTATATAATATTATACATATAATATTATACATATGGTATAATAGGGCTCCAGGCGAAGGTTCACTTTAAAAAACCTAACGCGCCATTGGTGATACCTCATGGATGGTGCGGAAAAACACTATTATTTTACGAGAGAGAGAGAGAGAGAGAGAGAGAGAGAGAGAGAGAGAGAGAGAGAAGAGAGAGAAGAGAGAGTAAATATTTATATCACACATTGAATTTCATGTTTCATGCATTTAAATAATGTTTTTATAAAATATTTAATACTATTAATTAAAATGTCTTTTAAAAATAAAAAATTTAATTTTTTTTAAAATAATAAGTACCTACATTTTAATAAATATTTCCTTAAAATTAAAAAACATTGGGTAAAATTATATCAAAAGGCTGTAAAAAGCCATTTAATACATAATGTTAGAAGGTTGTGAAAAAAAAAACACTTTATTTATAATACAAGAAGTCTGTAAGAAAACATTTAACGCTGTCACGCGTATTAAGAATCGAGCAACATAACATCGCTGCATCGCCCGTCGCCCGTCACCTTCGTTGTCGGCTCGGTAGAGAAGGAGACAAAAAACAGTATATCTGTTCTCTTCTGCTAGCCGAAACGCCGAGCTCACACGTACGCGGTTTTCGCTTGTGTGCGTCATTCTCCCCACTACGGTTGCGTGTTGCTTGCGACCTGTTTCTGGCATCACTGCGCTCACGTTTATACTCTTGTACGTATTTGCATCCGTACGCACCGATCGCGTATACGTATTTCATACTGTACACAAACATTCACCGCCCGCGTATTCGTATTCCATACATACTGTACACATACACGTTCACCACTCGCACATTTGTATTACATATATACTGTACACATATACATTCACCGCTCGCGCATTTGCATTGCATACATACATTCACGCATTAGATACACCTACATACTGTACATTTACACATCTACGCTCACATTCTGTACATGCACTCATCATTAATTGAATAAATATCTTATCAATTTAAACACACGTCTGGTTGTCTCGTGAACTCTTTCTGAGCCGTGATATAAGCGACTCCGAGCCGTCTCGCGAAAGCGGCACGTTACATAATTAATAACGCAATAACTATTGCGAATTTAGCAAAATGGTACAGAACCTTACTTTTCAGTTTGACCCAATCTGGGAGCGGTGCACTTGGACACGGTACAATTGGACACGTTGCAAATGGACACGAAACTTTGCACACGGTTCAATTGGACACGGTGCATTTGGACACAGTAATTTTGGACACAGTCGCTTTTGGACACGTAAGAAAATACACGCTGTTCATTTGGACACCGTTTATTTGGACACCGTGCATTTGGACACAGAAAAAGGCGCACCGTTCATTTGGACACCGTCAATTGCCCACCGTTCGATTGGACACCGTCAATTGCCCACCGTTCGTATGGACACCGTAAATTGCCCACCGTTCGTTTGGACACAGTTCGATTGGACACCGTCAATTGCCCACCGTTCGTTTGGACACAGTTTGATTGGACACCGTCAATTGCCCACCGTTCGTTTGGACACCGTCAATTGCCCACCGTTCGTTTGGACACCGTCAATCGCCCACCGTTCGTTTGGACACCGGTTGTTGCGTAATTCGCATCGTTTTTTGCACGGAATGTCGTGCATCGTTTAGTAGGACGCTTAAAATATACCGTTTGTTTGAATATGTAACATATGGATAAAAATAAAAATAATTTTGGAAAAATAAAATCAGTGTTTTAATTAATTCTTATTGCATTTTATATTAGAAAATATATGTAAAGTGCAAAATATATAGTGCAAAGGTGACACATTTGAAGGTTATAATATCTGTCAAAGTGAAATATACTTATACTATACCTCTCTAATCGAAAATTACTGCCACTAATTTTACATTGCTTTACATTTTGTATATTTGGACATATATTGTAAAAGGATAGATAAAAGATAATATAATTTAGGTAAAGATAGGATTAAAAAATTTATCGAGATATAGAAAAAGAAATGAGAGTTTTATTCATTCGTTAGGAAAGATATGTTATTTTTGACAATTTAGGAACATTTATTTTATAACTTAACGCATTGGCATTACATATTTACATTCTGTTATAAAAAAGACAACACAAATCATAGAACGCTTGGCATTATACATACTATAAAATACAATAAAAAAATAGTACGTCTTTTTTGAAAGGTACAAACAATTACTGTAGAAACAAATACAAATACTACGCATTATTATAGAAACGACATTGGAGCAATGGTAAACATTTACATTTGATTGATAACATATTCTCTACTTGTGTTTAGATGATAATATAAAACTGGTATGAAATATTTAAATATATATACAATAAATCAATGTTTTACTATGTTTACATCAATACTTTATTTTGTTAAAGTATAAAATCAAATCACAGCGCTTAGGATCATATGTAACAAAACTACAAGAAAGATAGGAATATTTTTGGCATCTCACAGACGTTTGCACAAATAAAATCTTTATATGTTATATATTATGTAAATAATATATTTTTACTTAGAATAACTCTAAAAGCTACAATTTTTATAATGCTACATCTTTTAAGATACATACGAATAATACAAAACAAATACTACGCGTTATTATGGCAACGACAGGCAGGTACGATAGTACATTTTTGATTGATATCACATTCTCTATTTATATTTAGATAACAAAGTAACCAGTACTAAATGTTCATACGATGTGGTTAATCAATGTTTTACAATGTTTATATCAACATTTTATAAAAGTATAAAATCACAACGTTTGGTATTATATGTAACGATATTACAAGAAAAAAAATTAAAATTATCTTTGGTACAACATACATTTGCACAAATAAAATCTCTATACGTTATATAAGTGGTATATTTTGACTTAAATAAATATAAAAGCTGCAATTTCTATAATCATGTCTTTTGGAAGATACAAACGATAACTCTAAGACAAACAGAAAAAAAAAAATGTAACGTTATGAATCTGTAGCTAATTGTTAAAAACAATAGAACATAATAAATTGTCGCGTCATGTTGTAGCAATGACATTCAGAGGTACGATAGTATGTTTACATCTAGTTCATATTACGTTGTCATCATTTTTTTGTTACGTAAGGGCAGAAGAATTATTAATCGATCAATCTCCAAATTCATTTTGACTTATTGAACATGTTTCTAACTCATTTTAATGTCATTGACATCTCGCAATCTTTAATTAGTTAAAAGTAAGTTATTAATTTTGTTTATGCAAGAAGAGACGTAATAAAATTATATAAATATCAAATTTTTTTTCAAAAATAAATAAAATTCAACGAATCCCTCATTCTATTACATTACAAAATAAATTTTTCTTCATTAAGTAATATAGGGTGTTTTTGAAACTCTTAGACTTACTAAATCGGCTTTTACGTAAAGATATGCTTAAATTATGTCTTATGGATTTCTAATTCTTACATAGTTTTCATATGTTACGTTACATATCGGACATCGATTGGTTTCGAAACATTCGATACATTGAAAGCAACAAGCGAGATGACCGCAGGGTATAAAGGCGTGTGTGCGCTCGTTAACAAGACACACCGTACAAACGTCTTTGGAAGATTTTTCTTCTAAAGTACTTTGATTATCCTCCAGATTCCAGTTCACAGTGTGGAACGGAAGATCTTCTGAACAGGTACTATTGTCATTTAAATATGAATAATCATCTTCCGGCACTTCATATATCGATTGATCGTCTGTAAAGAATGGAGAAAAATTAATAATATTGCATGTACGAATATGCATCGAGGTTAATTTGTATGTGTCTCAAAAAAGCTTAAACTGTTAAGTAGTTACTTTGCATTTCAGTTAAATCATTCTCCAAATCAAAAGCAACATTTGTTTGTATTTCAGTTATATCATTCTTCAAATCAGAAGCAACATTTGTTTGAAGTTGCTCATGTGTTATTGTCTGTATATCTGAAGAATTTTGTCTATTATTATCTGAAAACAAATAATTTTTACATTTTCTTGCAATATTTATTATTTATAATATAAATAAATTTTTATTATGTAAAAGTATTAACGATATATATACAGGGTGTCCGATAATTATCGCCGTCGTATCATGTTACTGCAGGGAAGTCTTCTCTTCGCGCGCTTTTACTTGCCCGGATTGGCCGATCTTTTTGAATTAATGATTACTTGGCTATTAATTTGTTTCTTACTTGGTTTTATTTGTTCTACTTGCACACAAGAGCTTCGGCGATAATTATCGGACACCCTATATATGCAAGATGTATTGTTAACTGTTTTAAAAGATTTGGAAAAAAGTTTCCGGATACTTATAGAATGTAATAAAATATTTTTATTACCTGAACTTGTCCCAGATATAGTCTGTACTTCTCCTTGACTATTTAAATTTCTACGTGTACGTCGTAAACTACGTCTGTTATTTTGCCTTCCTAAAAGAAGAAAATAAAATAATCTTTTAAGAAAAGTTTGCACTGTAAAATTATATAATTAAAATTTGCTATTAATATTTTTAACTGTGTTAATGTGTATATATATATACATATGTGTATATATATATATAATGTTTCAAAAATTTTTAGCAAAGCGGGATTTTTTAAAGTGTTAAAGATATCTTAATGGACTTGATGAATATATTCCTCATATATGAGATATGAGAAAATTAGGTAAAGCTGTAATATTCACCTGTCTGAAAGGTTTCGATCGTCAAACTATCCGAGAATAACTCCATGTCTACATGTTCATCAGCATCTGTTATTAATTCAGCATCTGAGAAAAAAGTTATATGCATTTTCAAAATAGGTCTATCGTAATAAATTAATATAAGAAATAATTTTTTTTGTTTTGAATGTGAATCATAAAAATTGCAACACAATAACATATATATTTAATCATAAGTATGGTATATTATAGACGTAGTATATTTACCTTCCAATAATGCCATTTGTTCCGTTTGAAAAATATTATTGTTCGCGGAAAACATTTTACATTAGTAAAAATTCTTTCAATGACAACCTTAAAAAAATTAAAGTTTCAACATATAATTATTTATTACTCGATTTGATACGTACATAATTATAGACGTAAACAAAATAATAAGAGATACCTCTGATTAACTAAATCTTCTTGAGCATTTATAATTTTAGAATCGAGTTCTCTATTTGCCCTTGTGCGAAGTCGTCGAGGATTAACACCATTGTTTAACCGGCGTAAATCTAATTCTTGATCAGTAATTAAATGTGATAATTTATCTAGAAAAAGGAGATAGAACAATGTTAAGATATTAATGTTAAAGATGTTAAAGTGAACTAAAAGAACATAGCATATTAAGAATGACGTAAGAAGAAAGTGTATCGAGATGGATACACTAGCTCAATGATAAAAGCAGTCGTTCGAGAAACGAAAAATTTCGGTTTCAACTTATTTCCTAATAATGAATTAATTTTTATTTAATTAAAAATTCGATATTTAAGGTTTCCACAATGTAGAAAAATGCTACGTTCGATTTTCAAATTAAAGTCACGTTTATACTTAAAATATAACGTGTCTTACATGTATAACACGTACTTTATGATAAAAATGCTTTAACTATACAGGCCTGTATCACATATGTGATAATGTGACATTGTAAAATTAATTTGTTCATTTCATATAATATGTACATAAGTTTAGTCGCGTACGTATTAAAGAAATTCTTAATAGAAAATACTTTGAAAATATAAACATTACCTAAGAATATCCAAATGTTAATATTCCTCGTTCCTAGTTTTTGCACCGCAATGTTATGAAAACTTTCTACTATGTTTTTAGTACGTACAGGACAACGATAAGTACTAATTTTCGATGCCATATTTGACCAGGTAAGTCTCAGATATGACATGAATTGTAAAATATCAGGATGTTCACTAGAAAGTAGGTCAGCCTCAGTTTGTATTATAAATAAAGCTTCTTGAAACATATCTGATGGTAGCAAAGGCAATGTCATAGTCATTGCAAAGTACTGTTTTTGGTATATTTGAAAGGCGTAATTTTCGCCATTTACGCAGTACAGCCTGAAATAAAAAAATTTAATTTAATATAATGTAATACAATTTTTTATTTTGTTACGACTGTGATCAATCATAAGAGACATAATGTAAACCTGTGTATAATCTATGTGTACATCATAGATATACAATACATGTGTGTGTGCATCCGGTTTTTGGATCTTCCGTATAGTATACTTATGATGTACGTAGATTATATACAGGTTTACGGAACCTACAATTTAACGTCGGTTTCGAATGGCTAAGATAGTGGGCAAGAACTATTCTTGATGACCATTCCATCAAAGAGAAGAAAGAACGTTTTTTTTAAGTTCTAGTTTTGGTTTTTTTAAAGCTTAGTTCTGTCGAAAATTGAACCAGGTAAATTCGGTTTTGTAGACCAGTACGCTGTTTACTATGCCACGCTTCGCTTACATCTAACACACTATTAATAAATGATTATATATATCTGAAAAATTATTATATACCTGATTGAAATGGAACCAACATCCAGTTAAGTTAGCTCTAGGAAGCTTTTTATTTAATGATTTAACTGCAGCCATTTCAAAATCACTCATAATGAATTTAATATTTTGTTTAAGTTGTGGTACTAGTTGTGTAATTTTGTCCCACAAAGCATCATATAAAGTTGTTGTACGGACATCACATAATATGAATAATGTTGCAATACCCTGAAAAAAGATCAAGTTATTTATTTTTGTTATATTTATCATCACATATACATCCATTTCTGATGCTTCAAAAAATTGAATAATTTAAAAAGATATCTTACCGTATTCATGTGTCGTATATGTACAGAGTAAAGTTGCGCAATATGAGGCTTGCGTGGGAGAACCTTAGGAAAGATATGTAAAATAATTTTTATAAATAGACTCAATATGTGTTGCAATATCTTGGCATTGTTACATTTTTAATTACTATTAATTACTATTTTTAAGAACTAAATAGCAAAACTAACAAAATGTGTGAAAAGGCTTTTTCGAATATATCGTAAATAATGAAAAATATAAAGTAGGCAATACAGAGTCGGCGCGGTAAGACTAGCGCAAATGATCATAAATTGATCTCAAGTAAGACGAACGCAAATAATCATAACATAATTAAAGATACATGTAATATACAAAACCATTTCGATTCATTTTCGAATCATCTTCGTTCATTTTCGGACTTGTTCTTGTAATGGAACCGCTTGAGGCTTGCAACGTACACTTCCGGTCTATCAACCGGGGAGTGACAGGTCCAAAGCATACAGGAATGTTTGTTGACTTATTTAAGAGTAACACCACTTGCATCCCTTGTTTTTTACTTTATCGAGACAAACATTTATCCTGACATCCTTGGTTTTTATGATAATCAAACTATTGTGATTGCATTTTTTTATCTTTTATCATTAATTTTTTTAACTCTTTGATAATTCGTTCTTATGCATGCTGAAGATGATCCGAAAATGGATCGAAACGTAGGACTTTGTATATTATATGTACCTTTAATTATGTTATGATTATTTGCGTTCGTTTTACTTGAGATAAATTTATGATCATTTGTGCTTGTCTTACCGCGCTGACTTTATAATGCCTACTTTGTATTATTTATTAAATACGATTTATAAAAACTCTACAAGAAATTTTATCAAAATTTTATCAAAATCAGAAATGGATGTATATGTGATGATAAATATAACAAAAATAAATAACTTGATCTTTTTTCAGGGTATTGCAACATTATTCATATTATGTGATGTCCGTACAACAACTTTATATGATGCTTTGTGGGACAAAATTACACAACTAGTACCACAACTTAAACAAAATATTAAATTCATTATGAGTGATTTTGAAATGGCTGCAGTTAAATCATTAAATAAAAAGTTTCCTAGAGCTAACTTAACTGGATGTTGGTTCCATTTCAATCAGGTATATAATAATTTTTCAGATATATATAATCATTTATTAATAGTGTGTTAGATGTAAGCGAAGCGTGGCATAGTAAACAGCGTACTGGTCTACAAAACCGAATTTACCTGGTTCAATTTTCGACAGAACTAAGCTTTAAAAAAACCAAAACTAGAACTTAAAAAAAACGTTCTTTCTTCTCTTTGATGGAATGGTCATCAAGAATAGTTCTTGCCCACTATCTTAGCCATTCG
>OX424453.1:12730555-12903867 GCA_949152495.1 Lasius fuliginosus | reverse complement strand
AATCACTCATAATGAATTTAATATTTTGTTTAAGTTGTGGTACTAGTTGTGTAATTTTGTCCCACAAAGCATCATATAAAGTTGTTGTACGGACATCACATAATATGAATAATGTTGCAATACCCTGAAAAAAGATCAAGTTATTTATTTTTGTTATATTTATCATCACATATACATCCATTTCTGATGCTTCAAAAAATTGAATAATTTAAAAAGATATCTTACCGTATTCATGTGTCGTATATGTACAGAGTAAAGTTGCGCAATATGAGGCTTGCGTGGGAGAACCTTAGGAAAGATATGTAAAATAATTTTTATAAATAGACTCAATATGTGTTGCAATATCTTGGCATTGTTACATTTTTAATTACTATTAATTACTATTTTTAAGAACTAAATAGCAAAACTAACAAAATGTGTGAAAAGGCTTTTTCGAATATATCGTAAATAATGAAAAATATAAAGTAGGCAATACAGAGTCGGCGCGGTAAGACTAGCGCAAATGATCATAAATTGATCTCAAGTAAGACGAACGCAAATAATCATAACATAATTAAAGATACATGTAATATACAAAACCATTTCGATTCATTTTCGAATCATCTTCGTTCATTTTCGGACTTGTTCTTGTAATGGAACCGCTTGAGGCTTGCAACGTACACTTCCGGTCTATCAACCGGGGAGTGACAGGTCCAAAGCATACAGGAATGTTTGTTGACTTATTTAAGAGTAACACCACTTGCATCCCTTGTTTTTTACTTTATCGAGACAAACATTTATCCTGACATCCTTGGTTTTTATGATAATCAAACTATTGTGATTGCATTTTTTTATCTTTTATCATTAATTTTTTTAACTCTTTGATAATTCGTTCTTATGCATGCTGAAGATGATCCGAAAATGGATCGAAACGTAGGACTTTGTATATTATATGTACCTTTAATTATGTTATGATTATTTGCGTTCGTTTTACTTGAGATAAATTTATGATCATTTGTGCTTGTCTTACCGCGCTGACTTTATAATGCCTACTTTGTATTATTTATTAAATACGATTTATAAAAACTCTACAAGAAATTTTATCAAAATTTTATCAAAATCAGAAATGGATGTATATGTGATGATAAATATAACAAAAATAAATAACTTGATCTTTTTTCAGGGTATTGCAACATTATTCATATTATGTGATGTCCGTACAACAACTTTATATGATGCTTTGTGGGACAAAATTACACAACTAGTACCACAACTTAAACAAAATATTAAATTCATTATGAGTGATTTTGAAATGGCTGCAGTTAAATCATTAAATAAAAAGTTTCCTAGAGCTAACTTAACTGGATGTTGGTTCCATTTCAATCAGGTATATAATAATTTTTCAGATATATATAATCATTTATTAATAGTGTGTTAGATGTAAGCGAAGCGTGGCATAGTAAACAGCGTACTGGTCTACAAAACCGAATTTACCTGGTTCAATTTTCGACAGAACTAAGCTTTAAAAAAACCAAAACTAGAACTTAAAAAAAACGTTCTTTCTTCTCTTTGATGGAATGGTCATCAAGAATAGTTCTTGCCCACTATCTTAGCCATTCGAAACCGACGTTAAATTGTAGGTTCCGTAAACCTGTATATAATCTACGTACATCATAAGTATACTATACGGAAGATCCAAAAACCGGATGCACACACACATGTATTGTATATCTATGATGTACACATAGATTATACACAGGTTTACATTATGTCTCTTATGATTGATCACAGTCGTAACAAAATAAAAAATTGTATTACATTATATTAAATTAAATTTTTTTATTTCAGGCTGTACTGCGTAAATGGCGAAAATTACGCCTTTCAAATATACCAAAAACAGTACTTTGCAATGACTATGACATTGCCTTTGCTACCATCAGATATGTTTCAAGAAGCTTTATTTATAATACAAACTGAGGCTGACCTACTTTCTAGTGAACATCCTGATATTTTACAATTCATGTCATATCTGAGACTTACCTGGTCAAATATGGCATCGAAAATTAGTACTTATCGTTGTCCTGTACGTACTAAAAACATAGTAGAAAGTTTTCATAACATTGCGGTGCAAAAACTAGGAACGAGGAATATTAACATTTGGATATTCTTAGGTAATGTTTATATTTTCAAAGTATTTTCTATTAAGAATTTCTTTAATACGTACGCGACTAAACTTATGTACATATTATATGAAATGAACAAATTAATTTTACAATGTCACATTATCACATATGTGATACAGGCCTGTATAGTTAAAGCATTTTTATCATAAAGTACGTGTTATACATGTAAGACACGTTATATTTTAAGTATAAACGTGACTTTAATTTGAAAATCGAACGTAGCATTTTTCTACATTGTGGAAACCTTAAATATCGAATTTTTAATTAAATAAAAATTAATTCATTATTAGGAAATAAGTTGAAACCGAAATTTTTCGTTTCTCGAACGACTGCTTTTATCATTGAGCTAGTGTATCCATCTCGATACACTTTCTTCTTACGTCATTCTTAATATGCTATGTTCTTTTAGTTCACTTTAACATCTTTAACATTAATATCTTAACATTGTTCTATCTCCTTTTTCTAGATAAATTATCACATTTAATTACTGATCAAGAATTAGATTTACGCCGGTTAAACAATGGTGTTAATCCTCGACGACTTCGCACAAGGGCAAATAGAGAACTCGATTCTAAAATTATAAATGCTCAAGAAGATTTAGTTAATCAGAGGTATCTCTTATTATTTTGTTTACGTCTATAATTATGTACGTATCAAATCGAGTAATAAATAATTATATGTTGAAACTTTAATTTTTTTAAGGTTGTCATTGAAAGAATTTTTACTAATGTAAAATGTTTTCCGCGAACAATAATATTTTTCAAACGGAACAAATGGCATTATTGGAAGGTAAATATACTACGTCTATAATATACCATACTTATGATTAAATATATATGTTATTGTGTTGCAATTTTTATGATTCACATTCAAAACAAAAAAAATTATTTCTTATATTAATTTATTACGATAGACCTATTTTGAAAATGCATATAACTTTTTTCTCAGATGCTGAATTAATAACAGATGCTGATGAACATGTAGACATGGAGTTATTCTCGGATAGTTTGACGATCGAAACCTTTCAGACAGGTGAATATTACAGCTTTACCTAATTTTCTCATATCTCATATATGAGGAATATATTCATCAAGTCCATTAAGATATCTTTAACACTTTAAAAAATCCCGCTTTGCTAAAAATTTTTGAAACATTATATATATATATATACACATATGTATATATATATACACATTAACACAGTTAAAAATATTAATAGCAAATTTTAATTATATAATTTTACAGTGCAAACTTTTCTTAAAAGATTATTTTATTTTCTTCTTTTAGGAAGGCAAAATAACAGACGTAGTTTACGACGTACACGTAGAAATTTAAATAGTCAAGGAGAAGTACAGACTATATCTGGGACAAGTTCAGGTAATAAAAATATTTTATTACATTCTATAAGTATCCGGAAACTTTTTTCCAAATCTTTTAAAACAGTTAACAATACATCTTGCATATATAGGGTGTCCGATAATTATCGCCGAAGCTCTTGTGTGCAAGTAGAACAAATAAAACCAAGTAAGAAACAAATTAATAGCCAAGTAATCATTAATTCAAAAAGATCGGCCAATCCGGGCAAGTAAAAGCGCGCGAAGAGAAGACTTCCCTGCAGTAACATGATACGACGGCGATAATTATCGGACACCCTGTATATATATCGTTAATACTTTTACATAATAAAAATTTATTTATATTATAAATAATAAATATTGCAAGAAAATGTAAAAATTATTTGTTTTCAGATAATAATAGACAAAATTCTTCAGATATACAGACAATAACACATGAGCAACTTCAAACAAATGTTGCTTCTGATTTGAAGAATGATATAACTGAAATACAAACAAATGTTGCTTTTGATTTGGAGAATGATTTAACTGAAATGCAAAGTAACTACTTAACAGTTTAAGCTTTTTTGAGACACATACAAATTAACCTCGATGCATATTCGTACATGCAATATTATTAATTTTTCTCCATTCTTTACAGACGATCAATCGATATATGAAGTGCCGGAAGATGATTATTCATATTTAAATGACAATAGTACCTGTTCAGAAGATCTTCCGTTCCACACTGTGAACTGGAATCTGGAGGATAATCAAAGTACTTTAGAAGAAAAATCTTCCAAAGACGTTTGTACGGTGTGTCTTGTTAACGAGCGCACACACGCCTTTATACCCTGCGGTCATCTCGCTTGTTGCTTTCAATGTATCGAATGTTTCGAAACCAATCGATGTCCGATATGTAACGTAACATATGAAAACTATGTAAGAATTAGAAATCCATAAGACATAATTTAAGCATATCTTTACGTAAAAGCCGATTTAGTAAGTCTAAGAGTTTCAAAAACACCCTATATTACTTAATGAAGAAAAATTTATTTTGTAATGTAATAGAATGAGGGATTCGTTGAATTTTATTTATTTTTGAAAAAAAATTTGATATTTATATAATTTTATTACGTCTCTTCTTGCATAAACAAAATTAATAACTTACTTTTAACTAATTAAAGATTGCGAGATGTCAATGACATTAAAATGAGTTAGAAACATGTTCAATAAGTCAAAATGAATTTGGAGATTGATCGATTAATAATTCTTCTGCCCTTACGTAACAAAAAAATGATGACAACGTAATATGAACTAGATGTAAACATACTATCGTACCTCTGAATGTCATTGCTACAACATGACGCGACAATTTATTATGTTCTATTGTTTTTAACAATTAGCTACAGATTCATAACGTTACATTTTTTTTTTTCTGTTTGTCTTAGAGTTATCGTTTGTATCTTCCAAAAGACATGATTATAGAAATTGCAGCTTTTATATTTATTTAAGTCAAAATATACCACTTATATAACGTATAGAGATTTTATTTGTGCAAATGTATGTTGTACCAAAGATAATTTTAATTTTTTTTCTTGTAATATCGTTACATATAATACCAAACGTTGTGATTTTATACTTTTATAAAATGTTGATATAAACATTGTAAAACATTGATTAACCACATCGTATGAACATTTAGTACTGGTTACTTTGTTATCTAAATATAAATAGAGAATGTGATATCAATCAAAAATGTACTATCGTACCTGCCTGTCGTTGCCATAATAACGCGTAGTATTTGTTTTGTATTATTCGTATGTATCTTAAAAGATGTAGCATTATAAAAATTGTAGCTTTTAGAGTTATTCTAAGTAAAAATATATTATTTACATAATATATAACATATAAAGATTTTATTTGTGCAAACGTCTGTGAGATGCCAAAAATATTCCTATCTTTCTTGTAGTTTTGTTACATATGATCCTAAGCGCTGTGATTTGATTTTATACTTTAACAAAATAAAGTATTGATGTAAACATAGTAAAACATTGATTTATTGTATATATATTTAAATATTTCATACCAGTTTTATATTATCATCTAAACACAAGTAGAGAATATGTTATCAATCAAATGTAAATGTTTACCATTGCTCCAATGTCGTTTCTATAATAATGCGTAGTATTTGTATTTGTTTCTACAGTAATTGTTTGTACCTTTCAAAAAAGACGTACTATTTTTTTATTGTATTTTATAGTATGTATAATGCCAAGCGTTCTATGATTTGTGTTGTCTTTTTTATAACAGAATGTAAATATGTAATGCCAATGCGTTAAGTTATAAAATAAATGTTCCTAAATTGTCAAAAATAACATATCTTTCCTAACGAATGAATAAAACTCTCATTTCTTTTTCTATATCTCGATAAATTTTTTAATCCTATCTTTACCTAAATTATATTATCTTTTATCTATCCTTTTACAATATAATGTCCAAATATACAAAATGTAAAGCAATGTAAAATTAGTGGCAGTAATTTTCGATTAGAGAGGTATAAGTATATTTCACTTTGACAGATATTATAACCTTCAAATGTGTCACCTTTTCACTATATATTTTGCACTTTACATATATTTACTAATATAAAATGCAATAAGAATTAATTAAAACACTGATTTTATTTTTCCAAAATTATTTTTATTTTTATCCATATGTTACATATTCAAACAAACGGTATATTTTAAGCGTCCTACTAAACGATGCACGACATTCCGTGCAAAAAACGATGCGAATTACGCAACAACCGGTGTCCAAACGAACGGTGGGCGATTGACGGTGTCCAAACGAACGGTGGGCAATTGACGGTGTCCAAATGAACGGTGCGCCTTTTTCTGTGTCCAAATGCAATTGAACCGTGTGCAAAGTTTCGTGTCCATTTGCAACGTGTCCATTTGCAACGTGTCCAATTGTACCGTGTCCAAGTGAAGGCCACTCACCCAATCTACCTCCATCTCTCAATTGGTTATTATCGAGAGATAAACCGCTGAGGGCATTGCGGTGTACAGATTTGGGGCATTAGTGGGCATTATTTGAAAATTTGTAGGAATTAGTAGGAATTAGTAGAACATTAGTGGGCATTGGTGGGCATTGGTGGGCATTAATGGACATTAATGGGTATTACTAGCCATTATTGGATCTTATTAGGCATTAATTAACGTCATTATTATTTTTTAGAGCAGATATTGTTTTGTATTAATTATTATATTTATGACATATGTTTATTATACATTTCCAAGTAAATGTTCTCCTTATCAATCAGGTGGAATATCTAGATAGCGCTATTCGCAATCATGTCTTTAAGCACCATCGGTGCTTTAGGTTAGGTTACATCATGTTACAAGAACCAGAACGTAAAGTTTTGAACGTAAGGCATAAAAAGTTTTAATGGAATATTTTTGCCATGTTTGCCGTGTATATTGTAGGTCGTTAGGAGGATGTTATAGTAGAAAGGCTTATATTTTATATCTAGAACAGGAAAAGCATGCAGTCGAATTAAATAGAATTTATGGAGGATTTTGTTTTCTACAACTAAAAATATAACCTCACATTTCTTTATGATTTTATGAAGCTACTATTGTTTACTATATGTATTGAAATTCCAATGTTTAAAAATTTATAAATTTCTTCTAGGTTCATAATTTGTTAAAAGTGATACGAGTCAATTTATTTGATTGTTAAAATTGAATATATTAAAAACACATTTATGAACAAAATAGTATTATTGCAATTAGCAAATCGCAGTCTTAAGGTAAATATTATTTTTACTATTAAGATAAAATGTGTGTGTATGTAAGTACATCGACTAATCTCGTGAGGTCGTATCTCACTTTAGGATCCACAAATTTTTGTGTATTATCTGCTTATTACTGTTAAGATACGAGGAAATTTTGACAACTATAATTCATCTTTGGTAAAATATTTCAAGATACGATGTAGACACTTGGCTTCAGGATTGCCAGAATGAGCGTTTAAGCAGAAAAACCAGAAATTGTGTAAAATCGAGATACGACCTTGCGAAAGAGATCAGTCGATATGTATGTGTAGATAAATTACCCTAAACCAAGCCCTGAACTCATTATTTCTGAAATTAATTAAAAAATCGTAAATTATATAGCAATAGATAAATTCCGGATTTTTCAAAACATTTTTTGAAAAAAATGTCAGTTTAATACTAAAACAAAGGTATTTGCTTAATATCATAATTTTCTAAGTTTTAATTATTACATTACTAAAACATTAGTAGACATTATGGGCATTATATAGAAAATTCAATAGCAATGCCCAATAATTTGGCATTAGTAGGCATTGGTGTACACAATTTTGGCCAGCGGTTTACCCCTCAATTATTATTTGTCGGGCACCCTGTATACCTTTCATGTTCTGTTTTAGCTCGAGAAGCTATAGATAAATTTAATATAAGTTTACGAGGGTAGTTCGAAAAGTTCTCGGCCTGACACAGAAATAGTGCCACAACACTTTAATTGCTATAATTTCTAACAAGTTTGATTCTACAGAGGATATACCACAAAGTTTCAAACAGATTTGTTCGACAGTTTGTTTGTTGTGCTTGAGTAAAACGGGCAAGGTTTGATACTTCTCGAAAAATGGATAAAATCGAATGTCACGCAGTCATAAAATTTTTGTTTTAAAAGGACTAACACAATCAGAAATAAAAAACGAGCTGGATTCTACTTTGGGAAACTCTTCTCCATCATTTTCAACAGTGAAGAAATGGGCTGCTGAATTTAAACGTGGTCGTTCATCCATCTTTGACGATGAACTTTCAGGCTGCCCAAAAACCGCCACGACTGAGGAAATCATCGAAAAAATCCACGATAGCGTGTTAAATGATCGACGAGTGAAAGAGCGTGAGCTTTCTAACATTGCAAACATTTCACTAGATCGTGTTCACAACATCTTACACGAACATTTGCATATGAGAAAGCTCTCAGCGCGATGGGTGCCGCGTTTGCTGACGGTAGATCAGAAACGCATTCGAATGAACATTTCTCAAGAGTGTTTGGACATGTTTAAACGCAATTCAACTGAGTTTTTGAGACGATTTATTACGGTCGATGAAACATGGATACATCATTACACGCCGGAGACGAAACAATCCAAACAATGGGTGGAAGCAGGTGGAAGTGCTCCAAAGAAGGCAAAAACAGTTCCGTCAGCCGGAAAGGTGATGGCGACTGTTTTTTGGGATACGCAAGGTGTGGTGCTCGTAGACTATTTAGAAAAAGGCAAAACCATCAATGGAGAGTATTATGCAGCACTGCTGGAACAACTGAACGATGCTATTAAGACCAAACGTTCTCATTTGGCAAAGAAAAAAGTGCTTTTCCATCATGACAATGCACCCGCTCACACGTCTTCAATTGCAGTTGCAAAACTTCATGAATTGCGTTTCGAATTGCTACCACACGCACTGTACTCACCGGATTTAGCCCCCAGTGACTTTTTTTGTTCCCGAACATGAAGAAATGGCTCGCTGGAAAAAAATTCACGTCAAATGCGGAGGTCATCGTTGAGACGAATGCTTATTTTGAAGAGTTAGGCAAATCGTATTGTTACGTCCCTGGTTTTTGCATGAGATCACGCTCATCAAGTCTTCTTGGAAATCATAGAACGTCTCGTTGTCAAGGCGTCGTCAAGGGGGTTGTTGTCAAACAACAGCTGTCAGTTGAGAGTCTGAATTCCGCGGTCTTGGTGATCGGACGTGCGGGCTGACGATATTCCGATTATTAAATCTCTGTTATATATTTTGTTCTCGTTTACGTTCTTATTAAAGTTATTTCGTTCCTGTTTCTAAATACGTGTCTTTATTTTCCGACGCGTGTGAGTGTGTGTGAAAGACGCTTGTCGTTTGACTGAATCGGTCGCGCGGACGTAACATTTTGGGGGCTCGTCCGGGATTAGTCCGACGGGAGCTGAGTTTTGAATTTGTGAGAAAGTAAACCTCAGTGATGGAACAACAACAACAGGCGGGTGTTGCAAGGAAGAGAGTTCGTGTGTCCACGACGCCTCAGATAACGAGAGCAGAGCCACATAATAGAGAGGAGCCGACGCTGGAGACAATTACAATTCAATCAGCGATGCGAGAAATCCGTGAGCTCCGGGAAGAACGGGTCCGGATACAAGCTGAATATGATTCCTAGCTGCATGAGCGGGATAACGAGCTTCGCAGAATGGAGGAAAGATTTCAGCAACGTATTGTACAGCTAAATCCTCCCATTAATAGAGCGCAAATTCAAAATGAAAATTTACGTTTGCAATTAGATCAATTTGGTTATAAATTAAAGCCTGACTGTTATGATGGTAGTGTCCCTTTGCGCGAATTTTTAACACAATTTGATTTGATAGCGCGGGCTAACGGTTGGAATGATTCTCATAAAACAGTAGCTTTAGCAGCATGTTTGAGAGGAAAAGCGCGTTCGGTTTTAGACGGAATATTTGAAATTGAAAATTTAAGATTTGAAGATTTAAAATCGAAACTGGAATTACGTTTTGGAGAGGGGCATTTAGCCCAAACTTACTATACTCAATTTACAAATAGAAAGCAAAAGAATTCTGAAGATTTGGCTACTTTAGACGCAGATTTGGAAAGACTATCGCGTCTAGCTTATCCTGCTCTCATGAAATCAGAGATAAAATTGCTTGTGCCCAATTTATAGCTGCGCTATCGGACGGATTTTTGAAAAGAACGCTTCAATTGGAAAGTATTTCTTCCTTAAAATCAGCTGTTGAAAGAGCTATGGCTGTAAAAGTAATACAGGAAAATAGTTTTTCAAATAATAAATTTAATGAGAATAATGAAAACAAAAATAACAAATTTAACAAATATAATAAATTTAACAAATTTAATGAGTTTAATAAATTTAATTATAAACAAAAGAATGAGGATATTGAAGCTTCGTGGGCAATTGGAACGAACTCAACGTAGACAGTGCACTTTACTTAGAATACTTTATTATATACTTTTAAAATTATTATACTTAAATTATTATACTTAACGTGAGACACGATAAAGCACGTGCACACACGGTACAAGGGAAAGAGCGACGACACAAAAAAAGAGATAAGAGCGACCTCTCTCGCGTATTGAAACAACGAGCGCTGCCTGTAATAGCGCTGTGATGCTATTGGTTCTATCGTGCGCGATCGAGGATGACCCGCGCAACTTAAACTAAACAGTATCCGAAAATGTGAAACGAAACAAAAACATAAACTAATGACTCTAGTAATTAAATTTTAAGTCGCTATATTATAACACCCTCGCTCTTTGAACGTTTTCGGTAACTTATATATATATATACGTGAAACTCATACTTTCGTAGAAAATTATATGTTCGCTGAACTGATAATACCTATCTTAGACCTCAGTTTCTCGAACTGAACGCGTGGTAGAGGTTTAGTAAACGCGTCGGCTAACTGATCTTCGCTAGGAATGTACAAGACATCTATAATATTATTCTCGTATTTTTCGCGGATGAAATGATATTGAACGTCGATGTGCTTAGTCCGGCTATGGAATTCTTGATTTTTGACTAGTTTGATTGCACTTTGGTTATCGACATATAGTTTTATCGGGTAAGAACATCGATGTCCAATATCTGACAATAGTTTTCTTAACCATACTATCTCTTTGCATGCTAAACTGGCCGCAATATACTCTGCTTCGGTAGTACTTAAACTTACAGTATCTTGACGCTTAGATTTCCAGGTTACAGGTCCCTTCGCTAATTTAAAAATATAACCGCTTGTGGAGCGTCTACTATCCAAATCAGAAGCGAAGTCAGAATCTGAATATCCGACCAAATTGCTATATTTCGCGCTATTTCCTTGATACAAGATTCCGTAGTCTCTGGTATTTATCAGATATTTAAAAATTCTTTGCACAGCATGCCAATGAGATAAATCGTATTTGTTTAGAAATCGACTTACAAGACCGACGGCGTAAGAGATATCGGGTCTTGATACTGTCGCTATGAATAGCAACGATCCTATCGCTTCTCGATATGGAATTAGATTGTATGGTGTATTATTATTAATATCTTTTGAACACAACGTTGCATGAGGATCGGCTGGAATTGAGACGGACTTAGCTTGGTCCATGTCGAAGTATGCTGTTATGCGATCGATGTAAGATTTCTGATGAATGAAGATAGTCCTGTTTTCGCGGTTGCGCTTGATCTCCATTCCGACAAAGATTTCCGCCTTTTCTTCGGTTATTTCGAAATTTTCACGTAAGGCGCTGAGTATCTTGCTTAATGTTTCCTGCGATGATGCAAATATGAGGCCGTCTACGTACAGTGCGATGTAAGCCTTTTCTTGATTAAAGTCGCCGTAAAATACGCATTGATCTCCCTCGCTGGCTTTGAAGTTCATCTCTTTTAAGACGTCCTTGAATCTTTGATTCCAGCATCTAGCTGCTTGCTTCAGGCCATATAAGGGTCGATTTAATTTGCAAACCTTTTC
Source organism: Lasius fuliginosus (assembly GCA_949152495.1). NCBI lineage: Eukaryota > Metazoa > Arthropoda > Insecta > Hymenoptera > Formicidae > Lasius > Lasius fuliginosus. Next base: position 12,891,824 of record OX424453.1, on the reverse strand, counting down.
TTCTCTGTCAGTCTTGACTCCTTCGGGTATTTTCATGTAAATGACTTCTTTCAACTTTCCGTGTAGAAAGGCAGTTCTTACATCGAACTGTCCGATTTCTAGGTCTTCACTCGCAGCCATTACCATCAACACTCTCACTGAGTCGTACCGGACAACTGGTGAAAATATTTCTTCAAAGTCGGTTACGGCCTTTTGTGAGAAACCTTTCGCGCATAATCTGGCCTTAAATCGAACCTTGCTTGTTGATGGGTCCTCTTTCACCTTAAATACCCACTTACATCCTATTGGATTGCAATCGGGTGGTTTCGGTATTATTGTCCATGTGTTATTTTTCTCATGTGCGCGAAGTTCCTCTTGAATAGCTGACTTCCATTTCATGGATTGTTCTCCTGAAACCGCTTCTTGATATGATAATGGTTCGTTGAACAGAGTGAAACATGCTTCGTACCTGGATGGTAATTTTATCGAATCTCTATTCCTTAGATTATATTTATCCTTTCTATTCGACTCTTCACTACTTCCAGTGTCATCGGTTCGATCGTCGGGTTCATCTTCGCGCTCTTCGTTGTGATGTGTCCCCTCGGCTTCATTTGTGCTGTTCCTAGGAGGATCATCTGCGGGTGCAACACCTCCGTTCTCGTCTGTGGATATAGTGAACCTGCTTTTCTCGTTGTCAGTATCTTGTATAGATTTTTCATTTATGATCACATCTTTGGCTGTGATAATCTTATTGGTTGCAGGATCAAAAAGACGATAATTAATTGATTCTTGATGATATCCGACTAGCATAAGTTTCCTTGATTTCGGATCCCATTTCTTGCGCTGTTCCTTCGGGATGTGAACATAAGCGTCGCTACCAAAAATTCTTATGTGGGATAAATCAGGTTTCTTCTTGTACCACAATTTGAAAGGTGTAACATTACCTGTTTGAGACGAAAGACAACGATTCAATATATATACTGCGGTATTTACCGCTTCGGCCCAAAGTTTTGTTGGTAGCTTCCTTGCGGTCAACATGGTGCGAGCGCTTTCGACGATTGTACGCATTTCTCTCTCAGCGCGTCCGTTTTGCTCATGTACGTATGGTGCTGATGTTTCCAACGTGATGCCTCGCGACGCCATGTACTTAGACATCCTGTCGTTTTTGAACTCGGTCCCGTTGTCGGATCTTACTATTTTTATCCTTCGTCAGAACCTGTTGAAAATTAGTTGCTCGAATTCTTTAAATTTTTCAAATGTATCGTCCTTGTGACGTATGAAGTAAACACAACGGAAACTTGAACGGTCATCCTTGAAAAGAAGAAAATATTTTGATCCGCCTACGGATTCTTCCGACATAGGACCGCATAAATTGGTATGAATGAATTCGCCTACTTCAGTTTTCCTTTTTTGCTCCTTTGATTTACAGGGTAGACGATGCTGTTTCCCGAGCTGACAACTCTCACAAAAGAATTCGTCGAGGCGTGATAGTGTGATCCTTTTGACAAGCTGTTGATCCACCATTCCGATTAATGATCGGCGATTAACATGGCCCAAGCGTTTATGCCACGTCTCAATATCCCTTAATGAAGCCGAATTCGCCTCTCCTTGCTGGATTACCTTGAACATCATTCTAAATAAATTATTATTTTGTTTAGCACCATAAGCTAACGATTCTCCATCTCGATATATTCTTACGTCGTTTGCCTCTAATTTTAAACTGCATGCTCTTTCTGTGCATACTCCGGATGAGAAAAGGTTCCTACGCAATGATGGGATGTAAAGGACATTTTCTAATTTACCATCGAGCCAAACATTATTAACTAACCTTTTGATTGGGATTGTTCCCCGTCCCATCACTTTACAAATTGACTCGTCACCTAACTAAGCTAACGGTTTCTCTGTAAAATTCATCTAAGTCAATAAACCATTCCTGACGAAAACTCATATGCTTTGACGCGCCGCTGTCTAGAATCCAGACATCTTTTACATCGGAGTTCAAAATTCGAGTATAACAATTAGGTTCCGAAACTAGAAACGCTTCTAAATTTTTAGAATCATCGCTATTCATTTTACGTCTCGATTTCTTGTTGTCTTTGTCGTTTTCCGGTCTTTTATAACAATTTCGGGCGTAATGACCTTTTTTACCGCAATTATGACAAGTAAACTCTTTTCTTTCATTTTTATCTGACATTTTATCGTTATTACGATTCTTATGCGAGACGTTGTCCTTGGAATTCGTGCTTCCGTCTTGTACCTTGATCGCTGCCAGTGCATTTGAGGTTTTGTCTATGGTTGTAAGACGACTTTCCTCCTTTATCAGTCGTTCTACTAGGACTTCCTTCTTCTGGTCCCGCTCGCTGACGCTGTCCCAGGCTGTTACCAAGGCGTTGAACTTCGATGGAAGGGTCCCTAGGATTTTAGCGATGATCATGACCTCCGATAGCTCTTCTCCGACGTCGTTCAATTGACGTGCCATATTTTCTATTTTGGCGACGTGCTGCGCAACGGTATCGGTGGACGACATTTTATACTCATGGAATTTTGTCATGAGTGTGAGCTTGTTCGAAGCACTCTTCTGTTCGTGAATGGTGCTTCGACCACATTTCTGCAGCGGTTTCACAGGTTATCAGATATTCGAGTTGTGAATATTCCATTGAGGATGATATTATGCACATTGCCTTTGCATTCCTCGTGCACCATGCCGTGTATGTGTCCTGTGTCGGTTCCGGTTTCGCGATAGTTCCTTCCGTGATCTCGAGAAGACCGGTTGCTACGAGGATACTTCGAAGCTGGAACTTCCATAATTGGAAGTTTGAGCCATCAAACTTGGTGATGTTTTTCAGATCGATGCTTTCAGACATCTTTCAGGTGTTTGCTTGCTTCACCACAGGAACACAGGATCAGAGAACAACGAGAGAATTATCTACCTCGTTTCATGATGGCGAGATATCGCCTCAGCTCTCGCGGAACGACACTTCTTACTGTTTACGTATATTTCGTTCAGTCGCGTCGCCTGGGCCCATAACCTATTGAAGCTTCGTGGGCAATGGGAACGAACTCAACGTAGACAGTGCACTTTACTTAGAATACTTTATTATATGAAATTATTATACTTAACGTGAGACACGATAAAGCACGTGCACACACAGTACAAGGGAGGGAGCGACGACACAAAAAAGAGATAAGAGCGACCTCTCTCGCGTATTGAAACAACGAGTGCTGCCTGTAATAGCGCTGTGATGCTATTGGTTCTATCTAGCGCGATCGAGGATGACCCGGGCAACTTAAACTAAATAGTATCCGAAAATATGAAACGAAACAAAAACATAAACTAATGACTCTAGTAATTAAATTTTAAGTCGCTATATTATAACAGAGGAAAGCGAAAAGAAAGATAAAGATAAAAAGGAATTTGAAAATAATAAAAATCAAAAACATAAATTTTAACAATCAAAAAAAGAATGTTGGCAATGTGGTGCGCAGGGGCACTATCGTTCGGAATGTCCGTCTTTGTCGGGAAACAAAGCTTAGTCGAGCTTCTTGGGGCAGGTTCGACTAAGATAGTTGATGCCCCAAAAATTTCACAATGTTTAAAGATAAATAGAATAAGTAGAATTAAAAATTTCTTTAGTTATAAGGGAAAGTTGGATGGTGAATTGTGTACATTTAAAGTCGATACGGGTTCCGATGTTTCCGTTTTAAGTGAAAGATTGGTTAGAGGGCCAACGGAGCATTTTGAAGTAGAAAATTGTTTTCTTAAATACCCTACTGGAAAGACAATTACAGTCAAATATAAAGTTATAGTTGAAATAGAGTTAGGAAAATATCTTTTGGATATTCCAGTATTACTATTCCAGTTGCTACTATTTCTGATGATTGTATATTAGGAGTTGATTTTCTTAAAAAAGTTAAATTAGAAAAGATTTTTTAATCAGAATTTGTTAATTCTGAAAAAGATAATAGCGATGAATTTTCTTGTTGTCGAATCGAAAAGGAAAAGGTGCCTAATTTCTTACAGACGTTTTTCGAAGAAAACTCTGAAAATTTAGCTCCCTCTCAAAAGGATATTTTTGCTGATTTCTTGGTCGAATTTCAGGACATGTTTTCAGAAGATTTAGTTGCAGGGAATTGTGAAGTTTTGGAGTACACCATTGATGTAAGGGATTCTAAACCTATAAAACAAACTCCTCGGAGAGTTCTATTACATCTTAGGGAGGAGGTAGATCGCATTATTGAAGAAATGAAGTCTCAGGGAGTAATTGAAGAATCTCGAAGTCCTTGGGTTTCTCCTGTAGTTATGGTGAAGAAGAAAGACGGTTCACTTAGATTCTGCGTAGATTATAGGAAGCTTAATGCAGCGACAGTAAAGGATTCATACCCGTTATCCCGGATTGAGGATATTTTGGATAAATTGTCGGGGAATTCTTGGTTTTCAACTTTAGATTTAAAAAGTGGATACTGGCAGGTAAAGGTTAACCCTAAAGATAAAGAAAGGACGGCATTTTCTGTGAGCGGATTGTGGCAATTTAGAGTCATGCCATTTGGTCTTTGCAATGCTCCAGCTACTTTTGAGCGTTTGATGGAGAAAGTTCTGCGAGAAGTAATATCAAAAATTTGTCTAGTTTATCTCGATGACGTCATTGTTTTATTTTTAGTAAAACGTTCGAGGAAATGATGGTTAATCTTAGAAAAGTTTTTCTTTGTTTGCGCATGGCAAATTTGAAAATCAATCCTAAAAAATGTTCTCTTTTTAGTAGGAAAGTGAAATATCTGGGTCATATTGTTTCCGAACAAGGAATTACTACGGATCCTGAGAAGATTTCTGCTGTTGAGAATTGGCCAGTTCCTCAGAATAGAAAGCAGCTCCGAAGTTTTCTGGGATTTTGTTCCTATTACAGGAAGTTTATTAAAGGTTTCTCCTTAATAGCAAAACCTTTATTTACACTTACAGAACATCAAGTAAAGTTTGTATGGTCTTTATCTTGTCAAGAGGCATTTGAGGAATTGAAACAGAAATTAATTTCTTCGCCAGTATTATCCTTTCCTAAGGAACAAAGAGAATTTATTTTAGATACAGATGCTTCGAATCATGGTATTGGAGCGGTTTTATCACAAATCCAGAATGGTTCAGAAAAGGTTATTGTTTATTTCAGTCGAGTTCTAAGCAAAGCCGAGAGGAATTATTGTATCACACGGCGGGAATTGTTTGCTATTATTTCATCATTAAAGTCTTTTCATCATTATTTGTATAGGAGAAAATTTCAAATTAGAACGGATCATATTTCTCTTAAGTGGTTGATGTCTTTTAAAGATTTGGAAGAACAGCTGGCTCGTTGGTTAGAAAGATTGCAACAGTATGAATTCGAAATAATTCATCGAAAGGGACGATTTCATCAAAACGCGGATGGTTTATCAAGGCGCCCTTGTGCAGAGCTAGGTTGTATTTATTGTTCTAAAGTGGAGTTAAAAGAAAATTCTGTTGCTCGAATAATTTTGGAAAAAGAAAGTTTAGTGGAATGGCGAGATAGGCAATTGGAAGATGTTATTGTTTCAATGTTTTTACGAGGGAAGGAATTAGGAGAGCGTCCTTGTTGGCAGGAGGTTAAACAGGATGTTTCTGCAAAGATTTATTGGTCTTATTGGGATGCACTAATTTTAAAAGATGGAATTCTATTTAAAAAGTGGGAATCTCCGAATTTAAAATCTATAGTTTTTCAGGTAATTGTTCCTAGGAAGTTCATCAATCAAATAATGGAAGAAGCACATGATTCCGCTTCCGATTTGGAGGTCATTTTGGAGTAAATAAAACGTTAGAAAAAATACGAAAACGTTTTTACTGGGCCACTTGTAAACATGATGTGGAAGATTGGTGTCGATCTTATAAGGTATGTGTGGTAAAGAAAGGTCCAACAGGAAAAGGAAAATCTCCTTTGCAGATTTATGATGTAGGATCTCCATTTGAAAGGATTCAAATGGATATACTTGGGCCTCTTCCGGCTACTACAGCTGGAAATCGATATTTGTTAGTAATCATTGATTGTTTTACTAAGTGGGTTGAAGCTTTCTCACTAAAAAATATTAAAGCGAAAACAGTAGCAGATGTATTTGTGAAGCAAGTTGTTTCTCGTCATGGAGTTCCATTTGAAATCCACACTGATCAAGGACGAAATTTTGAATCAAGAGTTTTTCAAGAAATGATTTGTCTTCTTGGAATTAATAAAACTAGAGCAACTGATTTACATCCACAGTCAGATGGGCAAGTGGAACGTCATCATCAGACAGTTTTAAATTATTTAGCTAAATTCATTTCAAAGGATCAAAAGGACTGGGATAATTGGATTCCTATGTATTTATTAGCATATCGTTCTTCAAAACATGAGGCCACAGGTGCCTCTCCTGCTGAATTATATTTTGCAAGGGATTTAAGACTTCCATTAGATTTGTTGCGAGGAAGTCCTCCAGAAAGGGAGATAGAGAATTCTTTTGAAGGTTATATTCAAAAGTTGAAAAAAGGTTAGATAAAATTCATAATTTTGCTAAGCAACGTTTAAATTTTCAATCTCTTCGTTCTAAAGTTCGTTATGATCAAAAGGCTAGGAAAATTAATTTTCGTGAAAATCAAGATGTTTGGTTTTATAATCCTCGAAGAATGGGAGGTAAATCTCCTAAATTACAAAATAATTGGGAAGGTCCTTATAAAATTATCAGAAAGTTTAATGATATTGTTTATGGGATTAAGAAATCGAATAGGCACAAATGTAAAGTAGTACATTCCGATAGATTGGCCCCTTTTCATAAACGGCAGGAATTGAATTAAGAAATATTTAGAGCCCACGATTCACTAAAATTATACACGCCAAATTTGATTTTAAGAATTTGTGTTTTGTTCGAGTTTCTGTTGTTAAATTTCTTTTAGAAAGAGACTGACGGAGGAAGCCTAACTTGACGACGAAGGAGAAAGAATGAAAGAGGAAAATTAAAAAGGAGATAAAGAAGAAAAATAAACCATTAAGGATGAAGACTGCCTCACCCCGCGGTTTTCTTTCCGTGGTTTTCCCGGGGGTTTTAGGCAAATGCCGAGGCAAAGGCTTAAGAAGTCCTCTTTGAGGAACGGGCCCACGGAAAATTATCCCATTCTTGCCTGAAGATTTGGAGACGAGAAGAATTTCTGAAATCGATTAAGTCGTTTGAGAGCCCAAGAAGATATGCAGTTCGGTAACCTGTAACAGCAGTTCAGGGAGAACAAGAAGACATATCGGGATCTATATTCGACAAGATTCTTAGAAATTTGCCTGTCTATAATTTGACTGTCGGGACGACAATCTTATGAAGAGGAGGGTTACGTCCCTGGTTTTTGCATAAGATCACGCTCATCAAGTCTTCTTGGAAATCATAGAACGTCTCGTTGTCAAGGCGTCGTCAAGGGGGTTGTTGTCAAACAACAGCTGTCAGTTGAGAGTCTGAATTCCGCGGTCTTGGTGATCGGACGTGCGGGCTGACGATATTCCGATTATTAAATCTCTGTTGTATATTTTGTTCTCGTTTACGTTCTTATTAAAGTTATTTCGTTCCTGTTTCTAAATACGTGTCTTTATTTTCCGACGCGTGTGAGTGTGTGTGAAAGACGCTTGTCGTTTGACTGAATCGGTCGCGCGGACGTAACATTTATTATACTGAGGATATAAAGAAATTAGAATATCGTTGGTCTAAATGTATTGAGTTAAAAGGGGACTATGTTGAAACATAAAAAAGAATTTTGCCGAAAATCATGTGTTTTCTTTGTCAGGCCGAGAATTTTTCGAACCACCCTCGTAGATGCTAAGGAATGCGCGAAACGCTAACGCAGCGAGCCACGCGTGGAAACCAAGATCTTGCGAAAATGCAAGCAAAGAAGTTCGACTTTGAACCTTTTCCGCTTGTATCCGGACGACGAAATTCCTTACCTTGTAATACCTGTATCCAGGCACCCCTCTTATAAAAAAGACGATGAAGATTAAAAGGCTCGCCGCTAACGCGGGGGTCAATCAGTCTTTTAAAATTAAAAGAACAGTCAGTCAGTCGCTAAATTAATATAACTAACTGCAGCTGTAAAGCGCGAAGTTAAGCGGGTATACGCAAACAATAAATAATTACTCAGTAAAAAGTTAGTGAAATAAAAGTTTGTATTAAATAAGAATTTTGAAACGAGTTTTGTGACAAGGCCCGAGATCCTCATCTCCTATCCGGCGACGATCCCCTTAATAATTCCTCTGTACCTCCCCGCGAGGCACAACAATTTAGTGGCAGCGATGGGATCTGCAGGAGGACCGTCACCGAACTCGTTGAATTCCTAAGACCTGTAAAAAACAAATGTGTTTAAAAATAGGCACGCCAGTGTAAAGCTGACGGAAAACAAGCGGAAGCCACAGCACAGTGAGAAAAAGCTGTAGAAACCTGAGTAGGAACATCAGCGTCCAAGGACCAACGCCGACCTATGACAACCTCACGGTTCTAGGTCTCGTCTGTAGTATTAATTACGCTGATAGGACATATATAATTCTTCGGCTCTACTAGACATCGCCCGATGTATATTCCTGGTACTGTTTCTTCCTCCCGTTAATTCCTACTTCGTTGCGATTTGTTGCGGCTTGAATAATTGTTTCACTGCGCGATTTTAACATGATTTTACTATAAAGTTGAAGCTCTCTCTTTAATATGGCGTTTCCTATCTTAAGTTTCTGTTTTTTATAGTCGCATGAAACTTGCTGTTTGCGGAGGAAATCGATCTCTAGAATTTCTTCATATTCCATTGGAATATTGTATTTAACAACATAAATCGCATGTTTTATTTTACGGCGTGCTAGTACAATGGTCGCGTACATTTTTCCGATAGTCCGCGCTTTGTGTCCTGTTATTCCAATTAGCGTAATTTTGTCATTATAAATTTTGGTTTTGCCCTTTTAATGTTTAACTTTGATTAGGGAGATGATAGCTCCGGAATCATATATCATGTTTTTCTTGCCGTGCTTCGCTTCGCGTATAGGTAGAGTGATTAAGTCCAGCCCTGTCTTTTCTTGCGCTCTTTGGCGTACGTGCGTTACTTGATATTCGAGCGCGTGCGTTGTCTTATTCTTTTCTTCTCGTTCGTCTTCGTCGCTACTGCGCTCGGTGTCGGAGTGTCTCTTTCGCAGCCTATACTTTTTCCGGTCTTCGTTTTTATTATTGTCCTGCGTTTTTTTATTTATATCCTTTCTAGTGCGGTCCGACGTGTTTGTTTTCGGTCGCTCGTTCAATGACCAGCATTTCTCACGGTTATGTCCGCGTTTCTTACAGTGTTTGCAAAATTTTTCAACTATATTTATGCAATATGATTTGTCAGGTTTCGGCAGTGCATATATGCTGCTGTGGCAATCGCGCCCGTAATGTCCGTTTTTTTGCAAAATGTAACTTTTAACTTGCGTCATGTTTCTGGCTTGTCGTGACGATTGGTCGTATCGAGTACGGTTTGAATAATTATTTGTTTGCGACGCGGTTGAGCCTTTGACTATTTCTTCGGCGGATGCGACAGTTATAACTTTTTGCAGCGTTCGATAATTTCGAGAGCAGATAATTAGTTATATTTCTTTAAGTAATCCAATTTGAAAATTTTGTAGAACTTGTTTCTGCATTGTATCAAATATAGCTTTTCCGCTATGGGGCGATCTTCTCCATCTATTATCGACTCGTACAGTTCGAGGGCTAATGTTTCGACGCGTGATCCGAATGTCTGTGCGCTCTCATCCGACTTTTGTTTTAGCAGGTTAAAATCGACTTGTGTGTAGATGTATGGTACTTCGTTTGTCCTGATAAGAGGTTTCTAACTGTCGCTTCAAATCTTCGAAGTTGCATATATTTTGTGTTTTAAACTCTATCATCGCTTTTCCTTTTAGTTTCGTGTATAAAATTGAGTCTAATAAAACTTCTTCGTTTTCTACATTAATATTTTTCTTGGCGTATGTACTCGCGGTTAAAAATTCTTGTAGCTTTTCGGAACGTGCGTCAAATTCGGGTATCATGTTCCTAGCCTCTTTCAGTCGTGTCTGCGATTAGTAGGACATCTGTCTCCAACATCGTCTTCTGTTCGTTCGTATGTCACCTCATGTGTGTAGTCATCGTACCTAGGATATCGGGTATTTCTGTCGCATGTGTTAGCACAGATATTTCTATCACTAATGTTCCGTTCGTCCGCGTGTATATTGAGATTTCGTTTTGTTCGCGCCACTTATTCATTTCCACTCGCATGTCTTGAATTCCTCGCAAAAGTTCGCGTAGAAGTGAATTATTTCTGATGCTATAATTTTATAAATTATACACAATTTCATATGTACAATTATATGTATATTATACATAAGTATACATACATATATGTATAATATACATTTTTTTTCTATCGTATACAGTCACGAAACTAATTGTCCGGACAATTAGTTTTGTGACTGCATAAGATTGTCTTGTTTATCTAATTTATTCCGCTATAATTTTACCATCTTTTACACATATTTTCACATATATTCACTTAAATAAAGTAGAGGTTCGTTTTGTTGAAATAAATATTAAACAATGTTCCCCCGGCCCTGAATTTGAATTGCAATGTAAGACATTCAATAAACATTAGACATTTCTACAATGTCTTTTCAACGATGAATCTACGTTTTGAAACATTCATTCAATATTCGCAATGTTGTAATTCAACATTTTTTAAATGTTGATTCGACGTTTGTATGGTCCATGAGCCTGCAGGACACGAGCTTCTGTTAGCAATAAAATTTGTTATTTTGCTTTAATAATATGTATTTTATTATAGAGAATAACAGAGAATATATGTATAGAATTGTGAGAGAAAAAGAAGAGGAAGGCCACGTAAACCCAGGGCCACATCTTGGAGCACAACGATGCACAACGAGAGAGAAAGATGACAGCATTTTAGATGCAATCAGACAAAACGGCTTTCAATCATCAAGAAAAGTAATTTTTCTTTGTTATTTTATATAAACTTAATTTACAAATAAAATATTAAATTTATTTGATAATCCGTATTGTAATTGTTTTATTTAGAGTAATCTAATTTTCAAAAATTATAGCATTCTAATTTAATACAAATAATGATTTTCAAAATTAACTTTTAATTCAACTTAAATTATTTTAATCTAAACACAACTTTTAACTGACAAGGAAAGGGACCGAAGTGTCCCTCTCCGATTTATATATTTATAATAATTTATGTATTTATAGTATATAATAATTTATAATAAATAATTTACATATTACAATTTTTATATATTTATATATTTATATATTATAGCAATTATGATTAACAATAAATAATTTGCACATATGAAAAAATATGCTTGCCTAATTATCAATATTCTAATATTACAGATAAAAGCTGGCAATGGATTACAATGTTCAATGCGCACTGTACGACGCAGACTTAATGAAAATGGATATTTTCACCATATCCCTGCTCAAAACGAATTCTTAAGTGCGCAACATAAAGAACAGCGGATGGCTTTCGCTTTACAACATTTAGGTGATGAGTGGATGGCTACGATTTTTTCAAATGAAAAGGTTTTTAGTACGGATGAGAATAGAAGAGTGACGTTGTGGAGAATGAGAGGAACAAGATATGCCTAGGAAAATGTTCGTTTCCGTCAACGATCTGGGCGCATCACATTAGGATTTTGGGGGTGTATATCCTCGCATGGTCCTGGATCACTGGTGCATACCACACCACATATGAACAGCAAGGAATACATCCAAATATTATCCAATGTGATGCTACCGTACATTGCGAAGACATTTCCTGGCATACCATATGTGAATTTCATTCAAGACAACTCAGGAGTGCATCGAATGAGAGTTGTCCAGGATTGACTGGCCGCACAACCCAACCTTAGGACGTTGAACTGGCCAGCCAAGTCCCCGAATATGAACGTAATCGAGAACTTTTGGGGCATTGTAGTACAAAAGTGACCCTCAAGTTCACCGGACACGCGAGGCACTTGCGCAACATGTATTTAATCAATGGGAGGGTCTCCGCGCTAGGCCCGCAATATTTCTAAATTTAGTGACGTCTATGCCCCAAAGGTTAAATGCAGTAATTGAGAACCAGGGAAGCGTTACCCGATTTTAAGTAGTCATCTTGGTAAATATATGAATTAATTTGCCAAGTTTGTTGTTTGTCGAATTTATTGTTTTCTTTATTAATTTCATTCTTTATTATTTAGTTTTTTATTATTTAGTTTCTTTATTATTAATCGTTAATGTTTATTTTTATTGTTAATTTTATTGTTATTATAATATACTTAAGCTGATTAAAAAGGATAAATCTTGTATGAATGTGGTATGGAAGGGTAAATAAAATGAATCCGTTGTATTCTCTCAGATAATCAAGCGTATCTAAGCAAAATTATGTAAATCTGTGATTGCTGATGATGCTGGCAACTTGCCGTATATTTGTTTTCAACAATTTCGAAATACCGAATATACCGACATTAAAACAATGCGCATGCAACGATGTATACATGTATTGCCAGTAATTTAACGGCAAAATAGCAACATCAAAGTTACTTCGTGTTGTCAGCAATATGACAGCATTGTGTGATCCTATAAATTATTATGGCAAAATAACGGCAACAGCACGAATTTTGAATCAGACGATTTCAGATTTCAACATAAGTTACTGGCAAGTTACTACCCAAAGTTGTCATATTGTGAAGAGATCAATTTGCCAACAAATGCGGACTCAGTTGTAAGCGACGGAAATATTAACGAAACCGACTGGGATTCAAACTCAGGATCCTTCGTTCTCACTCTTGACAATCTTAGCACTCAAAAAATTGCTCCACGACTGCTCCACTAGACTCCTAATTGTTCCGCTCGCCTATCAATATCTAATCAACCTTGCGGCTCTATATTCTTACACAGTTGCTACAATTTCTGATGGCAACACATATTATGATTGTGAACAACATGCTAGCACTAATATAGACACGTTGCTATCTGAGCTATTTTCTTAGCAAAAAAATTTTCATATTTTTAAAAATTTTTCATATTTTAAATTTATGAAATTTTCTAAAAAGGTAAACTTTTCACATTTTAAAAGTTTTCCTCACAAATTACAGAATGAGAAATCTTACATTTCAGAATTCACATATATAAAAAATTTTAGAAAAGATGTAGACTTTCTTAGCATTTTTGAAAAGTAATTCAATTCGTATAAAATGTCTAAGAAAATTTCTCAAAAATTATATAAAAATTCTGAAAAATTCTGAAATTTATATAAAACTTGAAAAATTATGTGAAAAAATTTAAGAAAAATTTTCGCCAGGGTTATATATTTTTCGCGATAAATACTATTGTAATTATAATTACGCTTTTATTCATGGGAATGTTCGTTGCATGTAATTTTGTAGTATTGGAATACATATATCTATGAGATCATTTGCTTTGCAATTTGTTTATCCACAGCTTAAACTTATGATTTTATTGAAATTGTGTTCAGGCCGTTCGCACATGTAATATATATAGTTGCAGTATGCACTTATTAACTCTCATTGTGTAAACTTTATGTATCCCGCATGTATGCATGTGCATGTTCTACAGGGTGTTTCAAAATTGCACGGCACTATTCTAAGGACGCGTTTCTAGGTCAAAATAAACACAAATTTCATATAAACATATATCTCAAACTTATTTATTACCGAGATATTAAAGGGTAAAGATACATTTCTAATAGTGCGATGTGGCTATATTAGAGGTCTCTATGACAACTGAGTTTTGTTTATTTGTTTGGCAGGTAGCTAAACGAGATAAAGCTTTACTTTTTCTATGTGTTGCTGTTCGAGTTAATACTTTAAAGATAGTTTAATCTGTTATTATTATGGGAGACACGACAAATTTGTTTACTTTTGGAGAGTTGACGGACATGCTTTTAATTTATGGTGAAGTACATAAAAATGGCGCGGTTGCGGTTCAAAGATACCGTGACAAATTTCCAAATCGAAGAATACCAAATCGTAAAACGTTTGAAGCCGTAGAGAGACGTCTTAGAGAAACAGGGACGCTAAAACTGCAACAAGTAAACGCTAGTCGACAAAGATTTCGACGAACTGCAAACGTTGAAGAAGAATTACTTGATGCTGTGCAAATATCTCCTACTACAAGCACCAGAAGGTTGTCGCTTCGTTTTAATATTTCAAATGCAAGCGTGTGGCGAACATTACGCGAGCAACAATTGTACCCGTTTCACGTAATGCCTGTGCAAGACTTATTACAGCAAGATTTTAACAAACGCAGAAATTTCTGCCAGTAGTTAATTTTGCAATGTACACTAGATCTTCATTTTCTTAACCATCTTCTGGTTACTGATGAATCGTGCTTCACAAGAAATGGAATTATCAACTTTCGAAACACCCATACTTGGGCAGAGGAAAACCCACATACGACTGCCGCTACGCATTTCCAGCATACATTTTCATTAAATATCTGATGCGCTTTTTTTGGTGACAATCTCATTGGTCTCTTTTTTTACCAATGAGGCTTTCAGGAATATTGTAGTTAAATTTTTTGCAAAACAATTTGTATGAACTCTTAAAAGATATTTCGATTGCAGATAGACTGGGGATGTGGTTCATGCATGATGGTGCACCAGCACACTTTTCTCGTATTGTTACCGATTATTTAAATACTATATACGGTAACAGATGGATTGGTCTGAACGGACCCATTCAATGGGCACCACGATCGCCCGATCTGACGCCATTAGACTACTTTTTGTGGGGATGGCTGAAGACTTTATTCTAGGTCTATTGGCACACAAGAAGAACTAAGGAATCGCATCATGACTGAACAAACAGTTAAGAATATGTGGATACACTGATAAATGTAAACAACGCCCGACGAGCCAAGGACAGAGTGTACTGAAATTGTTATGTATACTGTGCGTACTGAAGTATTTCGATGGATATTTATCATACAATGAAATTAGCGATGTATTCCATGAGAGACATCCTAATCGACCAAAACAGATAATTTTTCAAACACCAGTGGAAAATGTTAATGAACTACGTACGAAGATTTTAGCTGCCTGTACAAGAATAAATGATAAGATGTTGAAATGCGTAGAATCAGAATTTTTGAGAAGATTGCAAAATTGCATTCTTAATAACGGAGGACATATGGAAGGAAAGACTAAATACAAAATGTACTAAAATGTTCTTGTTATCCCTAACTAAATACAAACATTGAAAAATATAAAGAATATAAACAAGTTTTTTGTTAATTTACGACCTTGCGTGACCTTGAATGACCTTTAATTATAGGTCCTTGTACTCGTCTTCGCAACCGCTATCACACTATGAATAAAAAAATACAGCTTCCCATTTAAAAAAATTCAGATTACCTTGAGATATCCTCTATACCTCCAATCACAAGAAAGCTAATTGCGCCATATTATGCCCTCTTTCTAACCAAATAACTTTTGTTTGAACAACTTTTTTGTATCTTTAATTTTCTACGAAATATTTACGCGTATCCACTTAAATCAGACATACTGTATATATAATATATAATAAATACGTATATGTATATAATAGATACATAGTAAATATATATACATATATATATTTATATGTACATTTATTTATTATTTATTATATAAATAATAAATATACATAATAAATAAATAAATATATCTAATTGTATAATATTAACAATCATATGAAAAATGAGAAACATACAAAAGTGTTATCTCCATTTGCTTCTGTTGAACAAAAAAATTGAATTCACCAAAAAAATCAAAATATACCAGTCGCCGAAGGTAAATTGGCTATGTTTGTATGTATGCATTCAGCAATTATGCCTATTGATCACCTTGGACAATTATGCCGTAATGTATTTGAAGAGTCTGAAACAGCTGTTCGATTGAAGGTTCATAGAACAAAATGTAGTGGTATAATTCAATGCGCATTATATCCTCATTTTCAGTTTGATTTGTTGCATTCATTCAGTACTGGTTTTAATAAATTTAGTTTATTCTTTTTTTTACGTGTGGATTTTCATGGATTCCCTGAATCTTCGGGGATGGAACCCAGAGATATGCCAAACTCTTACCGACTAAAAACCACACGGGTGACCTTCCACTAGGCGTGTAGCGGACTCCCCGAGATCTGGCTATTGCACTACTTGGAAAACCCCGCGCCCTACTCTTACCTACCGGGGCACACTTGCCGCATTATGTTGCGGCATCGCGCCCCGGCTCCCTGATGGAATAAGTCTTCCCTACTGGCGAGGGGAGGCCACGCCCTTTCGGGTGTTGTTGGAGAGGGTAGGGTCGAGCCCGAATCCCCGCTCGGTCATCGATCCCTAGGCGCGTGATTTAGACAAGGACGCCTCACTTGGACAAGGATTCCCCCTATCTCACCGCCTCATGCCCTCGCTATGAGAACGGAACCCATGGTGGTCAGTCCCGCCCCGCGCAGGCATGGCCTCATTTGGGGGAGGTGAAGAGGCAAGTTAGTCGTCTCTTATCCTCCCCCGTATTTGTCAGCTGGGGCAGACAGTGTTATAAATATCGGCCCCAGTGTGTGGGCGTAAAGGGCGGTTTCGACCAATTGGCCGAGCCCTTCTACGATGCGCACCACCGTTCCGAAAAAGCGCTCCTTCTCGCTCCCTCTCGGCCGCCTCCTTGCGAGACATAACCGTCTCACAATAAGAGGCGACCGCATTCCAGGATCTCTCGTTTCTTAACATTGCCGCAATGATGGCGGGGAGCGAGAGATCTCCACCTACGGCGTCGATCAGAACTCGGCGCTCCTCTTGCCACACAGAACAGTAAGCCAGCGTGTGCTACGCCAAGTCCTGGTCTTCCTACTCGCAGTGCTGGCATTGTGCCGTGCACATCTTCCCGATTCGACACAGGAATTTACCGAAACTCCCATGTCCGGTGAACACCTGTGTAATTCTGAATGACATCTTGCTCCAGTCCTATCCGACTCAATCTTGCAGACAGGGCTGAATGGTCCCAACAACGTGCAGCCCAGAGTGACTTTGGGGCACTCTCAAAAGGTATTGTTGCCACCTCTCGAGCAGGTGCTGTCGGGCCAGGAGCTTTAGGATGCCCTTGACTCTGGCGGTCAATCCCTCGCCCACGAAGCGTTTGCGTGTATACTTCTGCATACATACACGCCAGAAGCTCTATGGGTGGCAAACCGGCCATGATTGCGGCTGCCGTATGGGACACTGTCCTCGCGGATCACGCGGATGGCCACCCGACGCTGAATGCAGCGCATCATGTTTTTGATGCGCCGCGTGGCCATCGCCCGGTCTGCCCAGACCGGTGATCCATACAAGATCACCGCATTGACGGTGCCCGCATATAAGCGGCGCACATGACCGTCCGGTCCTCTGAGGTTCGGGAGCAGGCGGCTCAGAACTGCCGCCACTCCCTCAGCTCTCGGACCCAGGCAGTCGAAGTGACTGCCAAGGCTCCAGATTCCAGTATGAGACCCAGATATTTGAGCTGGGTCTCAACTGGCATGAAGGTGTCATTCACCACGACACGGGCCGGAAGCGGCGCTCCCAGGACGCCATTATGGAAAAATAGCGCCTTTGTCTTTTGAGGCGCCATTTTCAGCGCTTCATACGCTCATGTCGCGTACCTTGCGCACGACGCAAGCCACTGCTTGGTCTTGGCTAAGGCCTCCCCCAGTTTTGCCCCTCGGCTAGCACCAGCGTGACGTCCGCATAACAGACCGCGGTGCAGCCGATAGGGAGGGCGATGCGCAGAATACGGTCGTACGCAAGATTCCACAGCAGGGAACCAAGAACTGACTCCTGCGGAACCCCACAATGTATGTCCCTTCCGCACTGGAGTCTCGCCCTGTTACGGAACTCCAGTTTCCTGTTCCGGAAGTAGCTTTCCGTTCCCCGGAGGTATTGGGGGAAGCCGAAGTAAGTCATGGCTTCCCCTACTTGTTCCCAGGACAGAGTACTAAAGGCATTGATGATGTCCGGGAAAACCGCCAACGCCACCCCGCCCTCCGCCGTAATAGACTCCATGAGGGACTTGATGCGAATAATAGCGTCAATGGTCGACCGTCCCTCACGGAACCCATATTGCTCCTCGTGGAGCCCCGGAACCTCCCTGGTCAGGTGCTGGACGAGGCAGTCAGCGATGATCCTTTCGAAAAGTTTTTCCGCCTCGTCCAACAGGCAAATCGGCCTGTATGCGGAAGGGACTGCAGCTCTGCCCGCCTTGGGGAGGATCAACTTAGCTCTCCTCCAGACCGGGGGGGGGGGAACTCCTCTTGCCTGAGGCAGCTGCTGAATAACTGCCTCAAGCGTCCGGGCAGGATGGCTGCAGCCATGACCCAAACCCGGCCAGGGATTCCATTAGAGCCAGGGGCCTTTCTTGCTGACCCCATCTTTTGATGGCTCTGGCCAGTTCTTCCTCTGTAACCTCCAGGTCCTCTGTCCATTCGGGGGGGCCCTGGTGTAAGAGCACCCACAGACGGAACTGCCCCCCCCCCCGGTTCTTTGGGAATAAGGTTCCCAGAGTTTCGTTCAGGAACCGGGGGCCCAGAGTCTCCGACATCGGGGGCGTCCACGATTTCACTTTTTTCAAAATCATTTTGTATGGACGCCCCCATGGGTCCAAGTCGAGGAAGATATTATTCCTCCCATGCTCTGGCCTTGGCCGTTCTTATGGCCGCACTGAGACCATTCCGTGCGGTTCGAAACGCCCTATATGTTGCTTCCGTCCTTGCGGCGTTCCCGCGCCGTCTGGCACGGGTGAAACGGCGCTTGGTGGCTGTGGAGATATGTCTCAGTTCAGCGATCTCTTCCGACCACTAATACACCGCACGCCGGGAGCGGGAGTTTGCCCGGGGCATGGACGCGTCGCACGCGTCTATCATGCCCCGGAACTATTCCACCTCCTGGTGGAGGTCCCGCTTCCCTGGCCGTATCGCCACGAGGACAGCGGCCATAAGCCTGTCCGAATTTAATTTGTGGAGAGCCCATCTCCGGCGCCGGACATCCTCCTCTTGTTGTTGGGCGCGGCTAAGCCCCTGCTGGTGGGCGGTCGTCAGGACCATCTCTATATAGAGATGATCCGACAAGGTTTTCAACTTGGATGCTACCCGCCTGTCTCTAATGAGACGCGCGGAGGAGAGGGTTGCCCATGTGGCGTTTATCACCGACTCTCCCTGCCATCGCACGCAGATGCTCTTCGTGCTTGTGATGATGATGCGCAGGCCGATTACCGCTGCCCAATTCTTCAGTGCCTCGGTGCTGGCGTTTGTCCGCCGGAAGCGCCACAACACTGATTTTGCGTTAAAGTCCCCGGCAACAATAACCGGGCGGGGGAGCAGGTGATTGACACAATCCCCCACTTGGTCCAAGTAAAGTTCAAATTTGATGAGGCCCAGATTCGGGGAAATGTAGCAGCCGACCACATTGACGGCTCCCCACTTCACAGCCACAAATCCTCCTCCCGACCCCAGTAGGGTGCATGGAGGGGAATTCTTGGCCCTCGTCCAGACGATTGCGACCGAACCGCCGTCATCCCCGAACCAGTGAGGGTGGCCCGGAGGTATCCTGTATAGTTCGGCCGCAAAAATTTAGTCTATTCTTACATGAATCAACAGATATTACTATAAAATAACTATTGGGGATTGATATAAATTATTTTAATAATATTTATGGTAAAATGATTTCAACTTTTTAATTTTAATGGAGTTACTAACTTGTGATAAAGAACCAATTGCAAGCGCAGTTTAAAATACTTTGACAATGTATAAACTGCCCTTATCTAATCTAATAGATATTGCTACTGATAATGCTAATGTAATGGTAAGCATTAATAATGGTTTGAACCAAAAATTGAAACTTGATGTTCCTCATTTAATATTAATTAAATGTGTATGACATTTACTTCAATTAGCTGTGTCACATGTTTCAATTGAAACATTACCAAGAAGTATTGAATTTATGATCTCAGAAACTTATACATGGTTTTCAAAATCACATACTGAAGAGGAATATTTTAGAAATATAAATAAAGCAATTAATTTGCTTGACCATTTCGATCCTAGCGAATATAACGAAAATATGTCGTTCATGCGTACTCCCACGAACAAATTTGCAAACGTTCCAGACGACGCCGTTGATAGAGAAATTGACCGTCTTAGAGAAAATATACGAACACATAGACGAACGCGTCGTAGAAGCCGACGTACACGAACCACCCGCTAACTGAGATATAAGTATCTGTTAAGAAAATGTAATTTATATGTTGTGAATATATGTAATTTATGTTGTAATATAAGAGAGCATTTGAATAGCGCGCGTCATAGTGCAGGGACTCTCAGCCTACTAGAGTAGTATAATCGAATAAGATATGTACATATATAGCAATATGTGTACAAACACCGGCAGGAATGGAGTCCCTCGGTAAATGTATGCGTATGTGTATGACAGTCGAAAGCGTCACCGCATACACACGAAGCGCAACGTATGTGTCACTTGAAGCGCGGAGGAGATCAAGCAGCGAAGGAGAAATTGGTAGGAGGCAATCCGATGTTGCATCCTTTTCGCAAATCGCACGATCGAGAGAGAAAGCAATGCAAGACGTGATGTCAGTTAGAGGTGTCCCTACAGCCGTCTCACTCACTCGACGCTCGAATGGAGAGAGTGCAAGTGAGGAAGCTATAGGACACCGCGCTGTCTCTATCGGCTTCTCGTTCGCTCCAATATCGAGCTGTCATCTTTTCCTTTTTTTTCCTTTAAGAAATGTAGCTGAGCCGCGTGCATTAATTATATTAATTAATAGATATTAAATATTAAAAAATATTAATAACATTAATATTTATAAATAAATATTAATATTAATTATTAATAAATATAATATAAATAAATGTTAACAATATTATAATAGATAAGCTTGCGCGTGTTATAAAACAAATAGATTGGTAAGAATTAGGCCTATAACGAGCAATTATGAGTGTTTTCATAGTAATTAACTTTATTATTATAGAGTTACAAGATTCTTTAAGGAACATTTCGACACTTACTTGTGTCTCTTCAGCCGCGAACGAATAAATACATTTAATGATGGATGACTTGGAGACTCATTGCTTATCTCAATTAAGTTTTAATGTTCGGACTTACTGTAGATATGTTGACGATATTTTTGCCATCATCCCGAGTACGAAAATTCATGAAATTACTGAGACATTTAATAACTATCACCAGCGTTTAAGTTTCACCTATGAGGTCGAAGTAAATGGATGTATAAATTTTTTAGACACAACGATCATACGTTCTAATGGGAAACTTTTAACTAATTGGTATAGAAAAAACACTTGCTCTAATAGATATATTAATTTTTATTCTAATCATCCATTTAAATATAAAATGAACACTATTTTTAATCTCGTTGACCATGCGGTTTTATTATCTGATGATCAATTCCATGATAACAATATAAAAATAGTGAAACAAATATTGTTTAATAATTGTTTCCCAGAACATATTATTGATCGTTTTGTTAATAAGAGACTTCATTTTTTAAAGAATCGCTCCGTCAATAACCTGAGCATAGATAATGATAGGATCAACACCACCTCCTTCATCTCATTACCATATGTAGAAAGCTTAGGCAATATTGATAGAATTTTTAAAAACATTGGATTTAACGTTGTACATAACATACCAAATAAACTAAATAATGTAATTAAACTTGGGAAGGACAGATTGCCCACCGATAACAAGACCGAGATAGTTTACCAAATCAACTGTAAAAATTGTAAGTCTTCATACATTGGACAAACGAAGAGACATTTAACGACTCGCGTTAAAGAACACTTTAATAATATTAAAATGCATTCTAGCAATCTTTCGGTCATCAGTAAACATAAAATTGAGTTTAACCATGACTTTGACTGGGTAAATCCCAAGATTTTACATAATGAAAAACATGTTAGAAAAAGGGAGATTGCTGAAATGTTCTTCATCAAGAAAAACAATAACACTTTAAATTTACAAAAGGACAGAGACAATTTAAATAACATATACGACTTAATAATAAAGGTTGTTTAGTCCTCTCAGTTCGTCTAATGTATTTGACGTGTTTGTCTATATGACACAATGAATTTTCTATCTTTTGACATCTATAAAGTATAATTATATTTCGCAAGTACATATCTATTTTTCAATATCTTATCTTTATCATTCGTTACTACTATTTGTAATATTAATTGTTCTTCGTTCTTTTTCATATGATTTATAGATCACTTGATAAGGACCTAAAATTAAGGTCGAAACGTTGTGATGTGCACTTAACAATAAATAGAATTTGCCAGTACGGTCGAGAGAATTGTGTTCATTATTTTTTAAATACATTTAAATTATGGATATGTCAAATTTTATTTTAAATGATTGCGAATCGCTGGTGTTTTTGACGCAACATCTTTGAGGTATTTTTTTAACATTTTAGTATTGTTGACTGATGGACGTTCGATACACAGTTCCGTCGTCCGTTCCGTCTTAAAGAATCTTGTAACTCTTTATATAATAATAAAGTTAATTACTATGAAAATACCCATAATTGCTCGTTATAGGCCTAATTCTTACCAATCTATTTGTTTTATAACACGCGCGAGCTTATCTATTATAATATTGTTAATATTTATTAATATTATATTTATTAATAATTAATATTAATATTTATTTATAAATTAATATTAATATTTATTTTTAACTATAAATTCTAATTAAAATATTTTTTAATATTTAATATTTATTCATTAATAAAATGAATGCACGCGGCTCAGCCACGTTTCTTAAAGAAAAAAAAGGAAAGGATGACAGCTCGATATTGGAGCGAACGAGAAGCCGATAGAGACAGCGCGGTGTCCTATAGCTTTCTCTCTGTCATCACGTTTGCATTGCTTTCTCTCTCAATCATGCGATTTGTAAAAAGGATGCAACATCGGATTGCCTCCTACCAATTTCTCCTTCGCTGCTTGATCTCCTCCGCGCTTCAAGTGACACATACGTCGCGCTTCGTGTGTATGCGGTGACGCTTTCGACTGTCACACATACTCATACATTTACCGAGGGACTTCATTCCTGCCGGTGCGTGTACACGTGACGCGCAGACTGAGTGTGACCGCTAAAGAACGAATTAGTTAAGGGGATACTAAAGTCGTCTGTTTTACCGACCCAAACGATTATTTCTTGCGCACACTATTCTTTTTATTGGTTGAATAGAATAATAAATGCTTTGCCACGATTAAAGTACACATAGTAACAAAGTGGGAACTGTCCGATTTTATGTTAAAAACTAAAAAAATTACAAAATTACAGTTTTTTTATCGTCTTCTGGCTTCACATCCTAACAATACTTGCTTAATGTAAGAGTTTTGCAGTTTGTACGTACAAAATGAGATAGTTTCCACCCGGAATTGCATGAAGGAATATTAGTGAACTTTTAGAAATAAGTTTAGAAGTCTAGTAAAAAAGATTAGTATGCGCAAAATTTTCGTGCATATGTGTGTATGCGAGATTGAGGCTCAAGAATAAAACAGAGCAGTAGATTAGTTGCGTGATATCGTGATAGTCAGAGCTGCAATCTGTTTAGTTGACAAGGACAGACACAATCATACTATTGTCATGTCTGGGTGACCCTTTTCTCACTAGATTCTAGTGGTAAGAAAGGGAATGCTCTCTATTTTTTGAAGGGCAACCTGCTTACACCGATTATACCCCAGGGATGCCGAGAGCAAGGACTGATTGAGTGATCTAGGGAAGTGAAGTGAGACTGGAGTTGATAATTAATATTTACTAGAATTTTCACTAGAATTATATGTACCTGTATATGTGTGCGTGTAAATGCCAATATGCGTTCAGGGATTTAGAGATTCTAATAGAGTGATTAATTGATCTATATCCAAATAGCCGTCAATCAGTCCACGTATTATTGTAAAAATTATATCAGGTTCATTAGCTACTATAACATTAATATCTTCATCAGAATATAAAGGCTTCATCTGTAAGTTACAGAATACTTATAAAATCTTTGAGTATTTAGAATAAGGATTATCAAAATTTTAAGTATACCATAGTGACGTATAATCAATCAATTATGAATCCAGGTATTGAGCGTATTCATCTATGTGAAGATACTCTTCATCGGATACTTGTGATATTAATTGAGATATTAAATCTTCTTGTAAAGGTTTTATTTGATTATGTTCACTTAAGGTTTCCCTTTGATAAGTTATATTTTGATATTCTTCGAATGCTATCAATTCTGGTGAATATGATTTTAAGCCGTTAGGGTCATCTAATATTGATAATTTAACTTTAGAATTATCAATGATTTCAGTATTGGACTTCGTTTCTGAATCAAATATTTTTTGAGGAGAACCAGTAGGTGTTTCAGATTCAGATGTAGTTATCAAAGAGATTTTTTCAGTAGGCTCAACGTGAGACAGAGTTTTGAATGCCTATCGCTTGAGCCAACGTAAATGTGAGACGACGCGACTAGCGTGCGTCTTTTTACCGGCTCTATTCTTTCGCTTTTTCTGATTAGTTTGTTTGTATGCCGGGTTAACCATCTACAAGGGAGTATGTAATAGGATGATAAGATTAAATAGAAATCGCAAAATTATATTTGGTAGAATTTCAAATAAAGATTCGCAAATATTTGAGAAAATCTCGAATACAGAATTTAAAATATTAAAGTTAATTGGTCAGAGGATTTATTCGAGAGATAAATATTGATGATCTAGAGATTAGATGAATTCATAAGTTTATTTATTATCATGCAATTATTAAAATAAATTGAAGATTAGAATTCGTTAAGGAGTTACAGAATTCTATACTTCATGGAACAAAGTTGTTTACTAATTAGGGGAATGGATAAGGATACTTTTATAAAAAACAGTAACGATACTAAAATTATATTTTCATATAGTTAAATTTAAGAGGAAAGGTTAAGGATGGAAGATGTCAGACCGGAGCATAACGTAGGATGCTCGATGACAGGGGAAGAGTATACTAGGTGTTGAATTTATGTGGAACAAATCATAGCACAGCATAGGGTGCTTAGATTTTATAATCCTAGCACAGCATAGGGTGCTTAGATTTTATCAATCACAGCATAGCATAGGATGCTTGGTTGATTTTATCAATCCTAGCATAGCATAGGATGCTCGGTTGATAATATGGTGAAAAACTTTTATATGTATTTACAAAATAGTAATATTTTAACTGTAAAAAAACTACTGTAAAAAGCTATCTTCAAAATAGTTATTATAACGTACAAAAATAATGATATCAAAAAATTGCGCTAAAAATAAAAACTTATAAATATATTTTAAGCAAAAATAATTGTACAAATTAGTTGTTTTAATTTCCTACATACATAATGATATCAAAAATTGCACCAACTAAAAATAAAAGCTTATAAAAATATTTTAACCAAAAAAAGTTGTACAAAATATGTAGTTTTAATTTCCTACAAAAATAATGATATTAAAAAATTGCGCCAAATAAATAAAAATTTATTGCTTAAAAAAGATTATAAAACAAATAAAAAATTTAAAATTTTTATTTTTACAAAAATTAAAAATAAAAATTTTTACAAATTAAAAATTAAAAATTTATGCGAAAATTAAAAATTTATACAAAATCAAAAAATTTAAATTAAAATAAATTTTTACGAACGTTTATTTGTTTCAAAAATGCTTGTGCCGCGGCGTAATTTGATATTCTTGCAAAATCGCTCCGCGTAAAGACAAGCCGTGGCACAAGCGTTTGAAACAAATAAACGTTCGTAAAATTTCAACAGCGTTCATTTGTTTTCGGTTTTCTTTCGACCTCGTAATTTGTTGCTCCACAGTAGGTGCCCAGCAACCGACTTGTATGTCTCATCGACGTGCGTTTAAGAAATTCTAAGTTATTAAAAAATGGCAGATTTTACTGCAGTAAAGTATACGGACATGATTGTCG
This sequence comes from Lasius fuliginosus, assembly GCA_949152495.1. Taxonomy (NCBI): domain Eukaryota; kingdom Metazoa; phylum Arthropoda; class Insecta; order Hymenoptera; family Formicidae; genus Lasius; species Lasius fuliginosus. Next base: position 12,865,805 of record OX424453.1, on the reverse strand, counting down.
TATACGGAGTAGCCGGGGAAAATGCTCGTGCCGCGGCTCGTGTTTACGCGGAGCGATTTCCCGAGCGTGAGCGACATCCCGACTACAGAACAATTTTGAGATGTATTCAACGCGCCAGGGAAATAGGATCTCTTACGTTAAATTTGAGAAACGCTGTGGCACCAATACGCTATCGCGTATGTGAAGAAGAGAGAATCCTGCGAGCGTTTGAAGAAAACCCTAGAAACAGTGTGCGCCGTGTATCTCGGATGCTCGGTCTCTCGCGATACGTGGTGCATCGTGTTCTACGGCAGAACGGATCCGTATCATCACCAGCGAGTGCAGCAACTGTTACCGAGAGACCACGAACAGCGCGTCTATTTTTGTCAAGGTATGTTTATTATCTTCATTTAATGATTTCGCGTTATTTTTAATAAATATTAACAGTCGGCGAAACACACACAGGGTTTCTTGCGCAGTGTCGGCGGAATAAGTTTTTCCCCGACAGAATTCTATTCTGTCCGACGAAGTCACATTCACACCGAACGGTGTGTTTAATTCGCGTAATTTTCTGCATTGGGCAGAAGAAAATCCGCACATCGTTCGAGAACGCGCTTTTCAATATCGCTGGTTGTTCGGGATTGAGCGAGAGAGGATAAATAATCAAAGTCTTAAAATTAATCGTAATTGCCGCGCAAAGACGTCTCGCGTCATGCCGCACATGGTATAAAGAAAACAAGGTATGCTCGTGCGCAGGATTTTATCAGCCAATGAACGCTCTGGGTCAAGAATCCTCCATATTGTTTTCTCAGCCAATGATGGAATAGATACCATATTTCAAATTGATACATTTCAAACCAAGTTAAAGAAACTTAATAATTTTAAATTTAACAATTTTCATAAACATGCATAATAAGAAGCTATTATAAAATTGTAAATTTAATTTTCTAAATAAAATATATTAATAAGAAAAAAATAAAAATGTTGATAGGCAAAATATTAATAAATAGTATTAAAATATTTAAAAAATTAATTGAAAACTATATATTTTTAAATTTATTTAATACACGAAACAAAAAATAAACAATACAGTACAAACATAAAAATTATTTTTGTAATAGTAGAGTTTAATTACAATAAAATGATAATGATCTTAATTATACTGGGATACTACTTAAAAAATTTTATAATTTTTTTGGTGCTTATTTCTAATGTCAGATTTCAGTTTTTTATTTATCTCTCTTAATCTAATATAAGTCCTTGTTCTAACAAGACATTCAATAACTTCTTTGGGAACATCAAATTTTTTAATTTTTTCTTGAACGAGTTTTGTAACACTTCTAAAAATCCACTTTTCTTTTGACAAGAAAGATCCATGAAATTCTTGAAAAATTTTATTTATCTTATTTGTAGCATAAATAACAACGTCACTTGGATACATCAAATTTTCTTCCGAAAAAAATGTAATCCAATTCGGTGGATTATGCAATGTATCTAATTGACGTGTTGGTACACCTAAATAGGGATACTTTGTTCGAAATCTGTAAACTGCATATCCAGCTATATATTTAAGAGCTTCACCTTCTATCATATCATGTACGTCAATTCTCTCATTAGTGGAAGTATCATCTGCAGAAATACAATGTAACATGATTTATAAAAAGGAAATTAATACATTCGCAGACTTTTGCACAAAGGTGTGGAACCCTATTTCCTACGTTGTTAATTAATCAATTTAATATATAACAATTGTCTATTTAACTGAAGTTTAATTCGTTATAATCATAATGATGAAAATTTTAGAATTTGATATTTTTGTCAAATTCTAAAATTTTTATCATTAAATAAAATTACCTATATCAGCGTCAGAGTCATAGAAATCTGGTGGAATATATTGTTCATCTTGAAAATCATTAAAAAGATAACGATCTTCTTGATCTATCTATATCATTTTCGGGGTTTTCTAAGGTTTGCATCATGGGATCTATATCATTTTCGGGGTTTTCTAAAGTTTGCATCATGGGATCTATATCATTTTCGGGGTTTTCTAAGATTTACATCATAGGATCGTTTCTGTCTTTAAAATTAATTAACATTACATCTTGATCTGGTAGAGTGTTACAATATTCGGACAAAATTTCAGCTTAATGTTTTCCGAGTATGTACCAACGTAGCCTATAGCGTAGATTTAAGGCAGATGGCTGATCGTTCGTAGCTCCCATTCCTCGAAGAAACGAAAATAAATTTTCTAGACAATCTTGGTTTAATCTATTCGTCAAAATGTAGGTTGTTTTAAAATCATTACAATAAGTTTCTTGTAAATATGGTAACAATTGTTCAAGTGATGTATTACTTAGTATTATTCCTTTTTGAAATGGGAGGAAACTCTTATGCCTTTGTACTTTCATTTCACGTATTATATTCGAAATATTATGTAACAGTTCATTTTGTTTCTCTAAGTTGCATCCATAAGGTATTTCAGTAGGTTTACATTTATTACTATATTTGCTGTTAAAAAGATCGAACCAATTTGTTTATCTGTTTATCTGTTTATCTGTTCTAAAAATTCTGCTGTATCTGTACAATTTTTACTATTCAAAGATTTTGTTCATGATACCATGCAATTGCACGTGCCGTACTTAGAGAAAAGTTTTGCAGCAGTTCCAACTTTTTGACGATTAGCGCCTGAGACATCCAAATTATTTTTCGATATTCTGTGCACAATTTTTAAATCTTTATCTTCTTGTAACTGTAATATTTCTTCTACACATTCTTTATTAATACATTTTCCGTTGATGATAAAACCATTATCTAAAAAATGATTCCTCACAAGCTTCAGTAGATGAGGGACATCGATAAATACAAAAATTTTAAGACTTTGATCTTTTGGATGCAAAAAGAAGCAGTTTTGTGAATCATTTATACCAATATTTAATTGTGTCCAAACTTTGTTATTTGAAGGCCCTAAATCAGTGGTGATTGCAACAACAGTAAAACCAGCATCATACAAATTTGAAATAACATCTTCTACAATGTGCGCCGTTAAAGGTTGATCTGCTTTGTAATAAATTATTTGCTTCCATTTATCGAATAAACCTCCAGCCATCCCTACTTGGCAGGTCTTGTGTGGCCCAATGACTTGTTCATATTTTTTTTCAATCTCTACTTTATGCGATGTGTAAATCTCATCAAAACTAAGAACGACTATTTTTTGAAAAGCAGATATGGATTTTCCTTTTTCTTTCATAAGACTTATCACATCCTTCAAAATGCCTTCCTCTAGATTTAAACGAGCTGCCCATTTTCGTAAAGTAGATAATGCAGGAAGTGGGTAATTATTTTTTTTTAAATATCTATATGCTTTCGGGCTGACACTCCGTAACGATATTGCTGAGGAAATGTCTTCTATATTCCATTTAATTCGTTTTTTTGTTGGATTCATAATTTTTTCTATTTGCTTTGATGTAAAAATATTTTTAAGACTTTCATGAACTTTCTCCTTAATAATAATATTTCTTCTTTTTTCAAGACGTTTTATTTCTTTTTTATTTCGTTTTATTTCTTTTTTAAGTGCATTATTTTCCTTATTCTTTTTCGCTAATTCAATATTTACCTTTTTCAGTTCTTCTTGACATCTGAAATAATATCATAAATGATAAGAAATATAAAAATTAAAATCTCGAGTTTCCGCTATCTTTAAATATTGCTCATTTACCTCAACAATTCATCATTTTCATTATTTTCAATCATTCTTTCCACAGAAATAGTTGATGCATTGTTACATATTGTAGGTTGACTATCAATATTGTCTATTGTCTTTGTTGGAACGATATTATTCTTATCTGAAAAACTATTATAAGAAATGTAAAAATACTGTTACTCTAAAATAAGAATAAAAAATTTATAAATATTCTATACCTAGTAATATATATGTACCTTAAACTCTCATTGCTTATGTTATTGGTTGGTGTGGAAATATTTCTGCAATTTTCATTCGAAACCTCAAAGCTTACATTTTCTGAACTTATGTTTTCAGCGTTGTTTTCCTTTATATTTGAATTACTTTGAACTATTGTTTTTAACGGTGTAGATGTAATAATTCTGTTTCCAGAGCAAAGTGGTCTCTTATCCGTTATGTTCCAACTATAATTTAATTTAGAAATATTATTAATTATTATATTATTTTACAGAGACCCAACTATTTTTTGAACTTTATACAATTATGTATTACAATTATACATTGATTACATGCTTAATATCACCAGATACATATTTTGATATAATTTGCAGAAAGAATCACAATAAATTAATTCACTTACACATACAATATAAATAAAGAAAATTAATTTTCTAAAATAACAATTACCTCAAATTTTCCAGATTGTCCATAGCGGTTGATTCTACATTTCTATCTATATTTATTTCCCTTAAAACAGCTCTTGTTTCTCCAAAAATCAAATTTTCTGTCGGTACTGCATTTGGTAAAAGTGTACGTGTTCTCTTTGGAAAGTTTTCACCCAAGCATTTTAAATACTCTGATATTTTCTTAAAACAATCTGGCTTGAAATGTATGGAACATACTCGAGCTGTAATAATTAAAATATTTACATAGATAATATAAATTATTTTCATATTTTTATCATGCTAATAGAAAAATACTTAACATTTTTTAGGTTAATAACACTTTTACCACATGCTTTTACCCACTTTGCTGCAGTCTCTTCGTCTTTTGGAAAAGAAAATTAACTAATTTTCTTTTCTCTTGTATTTTCGAATCTATTTTTACACCCCTTTACACTACATGCAGGCATATTTAATTTTTTTTACACAGTATAATAATTACATATGTTTTGTTTACAACTTTCACAATTTCCAATATGTCGGTGTCTTGACCCACCGCCATCTTTGCGCAAAACAGATCGAATTTTGGTCTATCTATGGAGCATACCTTGTTTTCTTTATACCATGATGCCGCAGCTCGCGCGAATCGCAGGTCATGGGCCTGTCGCCACACCGCACCATCACTTCGGCGACCGAAGCCATTACTATCCAATCAGGGGCGGCCCGATAGCGGTCACCCTTGATAACAAATAATTGTATTCCTAAACAATTAATGCCCTTCTAGAAAAATCCAAACCTCTTAGATACAAACAACTTTAAAATTAAAACAGTCAAACGGAAATTGGTTGATATCTCGACTGTCCGGGATTTTGCTAGAAGGGCACGACCAAATAAATACGCTGCTCTTTCGAGCACTACTCAGATTAATTTCGACGCGTGTACGCTATTCTACAGTCAAAAAGCTATCTCTCGCTTAACGAGGAAATCTAATCTTGCGATTCCTTTTCGGTTAGTGATTCCGTCGCTTGCGGATGTAAAATCTCGACAACTCAATATTGGAAATTAATTGTATATAACTGTAAATAGTGTAACGACCGTTTATTATATTAAAATAATTGTGCCGTTCAAAACTAAAGAGTAACTTTTCTTCTCGAGTTGTGCTCGCGCGATTCTAAAGAGAGAATCCTCGCTATCTCGGTACTTCTCGTTTCCGAGTCCTACTTCGCTCTCGCACATTATTGCTGGCCCTTCGAGCCGGATCGCTTGTCCGGTGCCGATTCGCGGAGTGAGTGCAGTGCCAGAAGTGAGCTTGTGTTTTCCGTGCTTGTCCGGATTGTGCACACCTAGAAAACAAAAATGAGTAAGGACATGGAGTGCATAGTGCGAACGCAATTCGAACTCTTCGGGCGCATCTCGCGCGCTAACGAAAACCTGAAGAAGTCGGGTGCCGCGAACATCACCGTCGGCCTGCTTGAGGCTCGCCTAGGCTCTCTCGAGTCGAACTGGGAGAAGTTCGCGGCCAACCACGAAAACCTCTCCGAAAACCACTGGAGCCGATTAGCTGGAACAGACTATCTAAAAAAGGATTTGATGGCCTTAACGGAGGAAGCTTACCTCACGCAGAAGGGTTTGTTCCTCGACGCACTCCGAGAGCTGAAGCGTGAAGAACCCGGAGAAGCTCCGACCTCACCTACGAGTGCCCCGCAGCCGCCTCGTACGACCTTGCCCCGCATTCAGCTGCCGCAGTTCTCGGGTCAGTACGAAGAATAGCCGTCCTTCCGGGATCTCTTCCACTCGCTCATTGCAAAAGATGCCTCAACGTCGCAGGTCGAGAAGCTTCACTACCTGAAATCGTGCGTGAAAGGTGAGGCGGAGTTGCTTATTCGCAGTCTACCAACAACGGGGGAGAATTTCGACCGTGCATAGCAGACGCTGAAGAATTACTATGAGAACAAACGTCTCCTGTTACGCTCCTACATCTCTCGTTCCACGGCGCTTCAAAAATTGAGGGGTGAGTCAGTATCCGATTTACGTAAATTATATTATTGCGTAATGAGCACCGTCGGCTCGCTCGAGAGTCTCGGACGGCCGATAACTCGGAGAGAGGACTTGTTCGTGCATTAGATCGTCGAACTGCTCGATCCGCGATCGCGACGCGAGTGGGAAAACTCCATAAGTGACACGACCGATCCACCTTCGTATTTCGACGTGCAGCAATTCCTCGACCGACGGCTGCATACCCTCGAGTCGCTACAGCCGGTGAAAACTGAAATGAACTCTTCTAAGCTTGACCCCGAACAATAATTCGGGGAAGCAAGCACGCATACTCCACGCGCGAAAACCAGAGGGCAAACGCGGTCGCTGTTCACTCTGTAGTCAAGAGCACTACATTATGTTTTGCGACGGCTACAAATCTAAAACGGCCGTCGAAAGAAAACTACATGTGGAGGCTAACAACCTGTGCCTCAATTGCCTCGGTAGGCACAAGGTATCGGAGTGCGCATCGAAAAAGACGTGTTCGACGTGTGGCGCTCGTCATCACACCACCACGAGGTGTGTTCGACGGTCGAGGTTGCCAAGGTCTCGCACGCCGCGAACCGATCGTCCGGACGTTCCCCCGCCGTTCTCCTCGCTACCGCGCGTGTCCGAGTGTCCGACCACTTTGGCGTCCCGCATGTCGCGCGGGCCTTGATCGACCAAGGATCCGAGACCTCACTGATCGCGGAATCGTTAGCGCAGCAGCTAAAATTGCCGAGGTCACATACCTCTGTGTCGGTGTACGGCGTCGGCGGGAAGATGACTGGCGTAGCCCGAGGCCTGGTCGACCTGAACATCTCGCCGTGGAAAGGAGGGTCGCCGATGACCGTCTCGGCGCTGATCCTCCCTCGGTTGACTCTTTACGGTGGGTTCCGTACAACCCGCCGAGCGTGGGCGCACCTGGATGGGCTTGAGCTGGCTGACCCGGAATTCCTCGCCGCCGATCCGGTGGACCTTCTTCTCGGCGCTGACGTCTGTGCGGACATCCTCCAAGAAGGCTTGCGCCCCCAGGAACCGGTGGCTCAACAAATCACATTAGGATGGATATTATTGGGGACTATCAATCTAACGAGCGAGGCCCGGTGTATTCGGACTCACCAGTGTCACGGAGATGCCGATCTTCCCGATCTGGTGCAGCGATTTTGGCGTCAGGAGGAGGTGAATCCCACCGCTGCTCCGCTCTCGACGGATGAGCGAGAAGCCGAGGATCATTTCGTGCGTACGCACTACCGCCACGAAGACGGACGTTACGTGGTCCGCCTCCCACTTAAGTCGCCTCTACCGGATCTTACGGCCACGAGGCGTTCCGCGGCCCGCCTCCTCGAGCAGATGGAGAGACGGTTCGCCGGGGATGCTCAATTCGGCCGGCTTTATCACGACTTCATGCGACAGTACGAGGTCCTAGGACACATGTCACCCTCTCCCCCAGCGCTCGCGGCCGCGAATCCGGGGTGCTTTCTTCCTCACCACGGCGTGAGGCGAGAATCCAGTTCCTCGACGAAACTCCGAGTCGTATTCAACGGGTCATCGAGGGTTCCGTCCGGAGAAAGTCTCAACCAGCACGTCCGAGTAGGGCCTAATTTCTTGCCCGCCCTGGCCGATGTGCTTCTTCGTTGGCGAGTCCACCGGTACGTTCTAACGTCCGATGTGGAGAAGATGTATCGTCAGATACTAGTCGACCCGGCGGATAGACATCTGCAACAAATTTTGTGGCGTTACGATAGTCAGACTGACGTCAAGGCGTATACACTAAATACCGTAACTTACGGTCTAGCTTGCGCACCGTTCCTAGCGATGCGCGCCCTGCGACAGTTAGCGGACGACGAGGCGGCCCACTTCCCCAGAGGCTCGGCAGTGCTTCGCCGGGATGTCTACATGGATGACATCCTGACCGGTGCCTCATCCATCGCCGACGCCAAGGACCTCCAAATTCAACTGCAGAACTTGTGCATGGCGGGCGGGTTCCTGCTGCGGAAGTGGTCGGCCAACGATCCAGCCTTGCTCGCTGACATCCCTCCGAAGCATAGAACGAAGCACGAGTCGCTCTCCTGGAAGTCACAGGAATGTCACGCCACGCTCGGTCTTCAGTGGCACCCGCGGCTGGATTGCTTCTCCTTCTCCACCAGAGCTATCTCGGTGCCTACCTACACAAAAAGGTCAGTTATCCTTGACGGCCCATTCATTCGACCCACTCGGATGGCTCGCTCCTAGCGTAATCCGAGCGAAAATCCTATTTCAATCGACCTGTCTCTAAGGGATCGACTGGGACACCCCGTTGGACGAAGCCAGCGTACGACTTTGGCGAGCCTTCCAGGAGGACCTCCCCCGATTGGAGGAAATACGCGTTCCCAGGTACGTGCATCTCGAGGCGACGGGTGCATCAATCGAACTCCATGGCTTTGCCGATGCATCTGAGCGAGCGTACGCCGCCGTCGTTTATATACGGACGGAATCTGCGGAGTAATAAAGGTTGAACTCATCACGGCCAAGACCAAGGTCGCCCCTATTAAACAGGTTACCTTACCTCGCTTGGAGTTGTGCGCGTCGACTCTGCTCGTCCGTCTGGTGGCCCACGTTCAGCATACTCTCGGAGCATCAGCCGTCCCAGTCCATCCGTGGTCCGACTCTACCGTCGCTCTCGGATGGATCCGAGGGCATCCATCGCGCTGGAAGACGTATGTGGCTAACAGAGTCGCGGAGGTCCAGTCCACGTTACCGGAAGCTCAATGGCATCATCTCCCAGGACCAGAGAATCCCGCCGACTGCGCATCGCGGGGGACCTCGCCGAGCGAGCTAGTCGATCACCCGCTCTGGTGGCAAGGCCCCCCCTGGCTCAAAGCTGACCCATCTTCGTGGCCGGCCGCCGTGATTAAGGGACTCGACGACAACCTTCCAGAAGAGCGCTCCAGGTCGCATGCTGTCGCGACTCAGCCACCGCCGGACGACGAACCCGACGAACTCCGGCGATTCTCATCCTTTAATCGCCTGCTGCGAGTGACGGCCTGGTGCCGGCGATGGCTCCTACGACGGAACACGACTCGACCTCCGACGGCCGACAAAGACCTGTCTCCTCCTGCCGGCGGGCTCGCGGCCGCCGAGTACAGCGACGCGCGCCTCGCTTGGATCCGAGTGGTGCAAGCTGAAAATTTTAAATCAGAATTAACATCGCTCTCGCGGAGCACCGCATTAACAAAAAAAAACAAAAATTCACTTATCAAATTGACTCCTTTCGTAGATCCGCAAGGCATCCTTAGGGTCGGCGGGCGGATCGAACACGCCCTGCTGGCTTTCGACGAAAGACATCAGGCAATCCTCCCCCAGTCGTCTCACTTCACGTGGCTGGTCGTCGAGGCCTGTCACCGGCGGACGCTACACGGTGGAGTCCAACTAACCCTCGGCTCAATTCGCCAGCGATATTGGATTCCTCAGGGGCGTCGACTGGGTGCTGAAAGCGGTAATCCAGCGGTGTGTCACCTGCGCGCGATGGCGGGCGGCCACGCAGCAGCAACTAATGAGTGATCTGCCGCGGCGCCGAGTCACGCCCGCACGGCCCTTTCTAAACACCGATGTGGACTACGCCCCATCCAGCTGAGGACGACCAAGGGACGCGGGCACCGCTCCTACAAGGCGTTCATCGCGGTCTTCGTATGCCTAAGTACGAGGGCCGTGCATCTCGAGGTAGTCTCTGACTATACTGCCGACGCGTTCCTGGCTGCATTGCGGCGCTTCACCTCACGTCGAGGTATCTGTCGCAGCCTCCAAAGCGATTGCGGTACTAATTTTGTCGGGGCCGATGCCCAATTGCGTGCGCTTTTCAGTGCCAGCAATCCGGAACAGCGTCAAATAGCCGCCCAGCTGGCCAGCGAGCAGATCCAGTGGCATTTTAATCCGCCGGCGGCCCCTCACTTCGGCGGCATCTGGGAAGCGGAGGTCAAGTCGCTCAAGCATCATCTTCGCCGCGTACTGGGGGAAACCACGCTGACATTCGAAGAGATGAGCACCCTCCTCGCGCAGATAGAGGCCTGTCTGAATTCGAGGCCTCTTCAGGCTCTATCCGACGACCCGGACGACATAGCGGCCCTGTCACCGGGCCATTTCCTAATAGGATCAGCCCTGAACACCATCCCCGAACCGAGCCTGCTGGAGTCGCCGATCAACCGATTGACACGATGGCAGCTGCTCCAAAGGATGCGCGATCACTTCTGGGAGCGATAGTCGCAGGAGTACTTGCACTCCCTTCTCCAGAGACCGAAGTGGTGGGCCGCCAACGACCAGGTTCGAGTCGGTCGACTCTGCCTCATCCGCAGCGAAAACGCGCCGCCGATTCGCTGGCCTCTAGCGCGAATCACACGATTACATCCAGGGGAGGACGGCCGGACTCGCGTGGTCTCCGTTCGCACCGGTACCTCGGAGTTGACGCGCCCGATCACGAAAATCATCCTCCTGCCTGTAAGCGACTCCGACGCATAGGAGAAACAGCGCGCGTAACCGAGCGTGAAGCTCCTCGCACTTCTCTCAAAAAAAGGGGGTGGAGAGAAGGGGGGTTCTCCTTGCACAATGTTCAATGAAAGTTCCAAGCGCCATATGATTCACAGCTGTACGAAATGTGAACGATTGATTGGAAAGCACTCGCGCAACGTTAGGCTAGATCGTGATTTACATCCCGGGCCGATACGCACCGATATCGTCGCATATCAAATTCCACGCCGATTAATGCTACCTTCGCTCTTCTCGCTCACGACCACTACACTAGTCACAGCACTTCACTTAATCCCGCGCCTTCGTCCAACAACACGTGCGGATTTAATGCGGGCACAATTATCACTGCACATCACAATTAAACCGCTACTATCAACGCTCCGGCAGTCCGCACCACATTACCACGTGCGCGTAGTAGCAGGCAGCGCCGTCATTCACGCTTGAGCTCAGCGACGGCTCACAGGGAGGACCGCTCGGGCCTCGATCCCGGATAGTAAACTTTTCGCCAAGACGCTCCAGGCGAGGCGGGCGGAATGTTCGAAATTAATCGTAATTGCCACGCAAAGACGTCTCGCGTAATGTCGCAGCTCGCGCGAATCGCAGGTCATGGGCCTGTCGCCACACCGCACCAATCACTTCGGCGACCGAAGCCATTACTATCCAATCAGGGGCGGCCCGATAGCGGTCACCCTTGATAACAAATAATTGTATTCCTAAACAATTAATGCCCTTCTAGAAAAATCCAAACCTCTTAGATACAAACAACTTTAAAATTAAAACAGTCAAACGGAAATTGATTGATATCTCGACTGTCCGGGATTTTGCTAGAAGGACACGACCAAATAAATACGCTGCTCGCTCGGGCCTCCGAGCACTACTCAGATTAATTTCGACGCGTGTACGCTATTCTACAGTCAAAAAGCTATCTCTCGCTTAACGAGGGAATCTAATCTTGCGATTCCTTTTCGGTTAGTGATTCCGTCGCTTGCGGATGTAAAATCTCGACAACTCAATATTGGAAATTAATTGTATATAACTGTAAATAGTGTAACGTCCGTTTATTATATTAAAATAATTGTGCCGTTCAAAACTAAAGAGTAACTTTTCTTCTCGAGTTGTGCTCGCGCGATTCTAAAGAGAGAATCCTCGCTATCTCGGTACTTCTCGTTCCCGAGTCCTACTTCGCTCTCGCACACTGGTCAATAAATGTATGGGCAGGAATAATAGCGAATCGAATCGTAAGTAGAATTTACTTGTTAGTAAGTTAAAAATTTTTCTTCGCGACTTTAACAAATCATTTTCTTTAACATTTTATTTTTTTTAGATCGATCCTTATATTCTGCCGCCCCGTTTGAGTGGAGAAATTTACGCCAATTTTCTCCAAAGTCAGTTGCCTGCTCTTCTCGAAGATGTTCCTCTTCGCGATAGAGCAGAACTGATTTTCCAGCATGACGGGGCTCCTGCGCATTTTTATAGACAAGTTCGCGAATTCTTACGCGCATTATGGAGAGAGATGGATTGATCGAGGCGGCCCGATCATCTGGCCGGCGCGATCGCCAGATCTGAATGTACTCGATTATTTTGTGTGAGGACACATTAGAAATTTAATCGAGCACAAACGTGATGGTACAGAAGCTGAGGTACGAGAAGCAATTCTCGCAGCTTTTGATACGATCACTCCAGAAATGGCGTATCGCGCAACACGTAATATTGTTCGAAGGGCCGAACTCTGTTCGCGAGAACGAGGAAGGCACTTTGAACAATTATTACATTAAAATCCTCTCTCATAGTGGATTAGACCTACTGGGGATACCACTTTAAAAAAAATGCACCGTGTTATCTACCGCAAGGTGGTGTGGAAAGGATAACAAATCTTTTCTATTCCGCGAGAGAGAGAGAGAGAGAGAGAGAGAGAGAGAGAGAGAGAGAGAGAGAGAGAGAGAGGGAGGGAGGGAGGGAGGGAGAGGGAGTGAAAAGTTATTGCTATTGATTATTAAAAAAACAAAATCCCAACAGAACGTATCCGAATACTATCGTGTGATTTGCATCGGACTCTTCTGCTAAGTATGCGTGATGAAATTCGACGAGATACATCGCCGGATATGATGTCCACGCAATTACAATTATTTCAAAATTATTTGTTTTACGCTTTACGATCATTAATCAAGATTCCCGTTTGAAAATAAAAAGACTTGTTACCAGAAAAAAAGACAAGAGAGAAAAAAAGAGAGAGAGAGAGAAAATAGTTTGTCGCGGGGCTCCAGCGTTACGCGCCGCTCGTACACAGCCATCGTCCGCTCCTCTCTTCGCCGCGCGCCGAGTATCTTGTTACAGTAGGACGTCTCTTCTCGTCGCGTGCTTCTATTCGCGCGGATTGGCCGATCTTTTTTTATTAAATTTCTCATTAAATATTGCAAAAATCGCAAAACGGTAGAGGACTTTCCTACTTGGTTTAACCCGCTCTACCTGCACACGACGGGTGATCCTACAATTACCGGACACCCTGTATACATATATATATATGTATACACACACACACACACGTAAAGAGATAATACACACGCACACACATACACACAGAGTAAATTATAATAGCGTTAGAAGTTAAACGAAATGATAAAACTTTAGATTTTTATTAACCCGGTGGGTGCTGGGAGTCCTTTTTGGGATAGTCCGCACCAGGTGAATGTTTGTACTTTTATTTTTTTATTAACCCAGTGGGTGCTGGGAGTCCTTTTTGGGATAGTCCACACTAGATTAATAAAAATGCAAATGCATTAGTCAAAACATTAAATTAAAAGAATTGTATGTGTATCTTATCATAAACATATAGAATATTTTAAAATAAAATGTGATGTTTTGTTCTTTTATGCATAGCATAAACTACTTTTAAAATAACATGTTTTATTTATTTTATAAATAAGAGAATCTATAATATATTTTTGTTATAAATGAGAGAAAGATATAAATATATTCTATATGTTTATAATAAGATGTGTGTGTGTATACTATATAATAATTTCTTAAGATTTAAACTTTTAACTATGCACTTGTATTTTTATTAACCCAATGAGGGCTTGTCCTTTTTGGGTTAAAAGTTGAAAGTTTAAAACGAAAGAAATTGTTACAGTACACACACATACACACACATCTTATTATAATCATATAGAATATTTTTACAATCTTATCTCTCATTTACGAAATAAATAAACATCTTATTTTAAGAGTACTTTACGCTATGCATAATCACATTTTATTTAAAAATATTCTATATGTTTATAATGATCACATTTTATTTATAATGTACTATTGCATTGCAATTGATTACCTTGTCGCAATCTATACTGGCTAACCATATCAGTTGTATTAAACGGCTTACTCTCTGAACCACCGAAGGCATCCCAAAGACACTCTGTACCCATTGGGAGGGAAGCACCATACCCAGCCATAAGAACATATAGATAATATTTTCTATAAATAATATGTAACAATTATTATATCATCAATCGTCATATCAGCTTCTAATAAACATAAACCTTATAATAAATAGACAAATAAAAACAATTAATATAAAGTGGGAGTAATTTCATACATTCCGGTAATAATTTATAAAAATATTAACTAATTATAATGTACTATTGTAATTGATTACCTTGTCGCAATCTATACTGGTTAATTCCATATCAGTTGTATTGGACATAAAGTAGTACTCATAAAAGTCGCTCTAATACCTGTACGTACCCGTATAAAGATACAATTTAAAATTTTTCTTAACATTGTTTTGCGGCACAAAAAAATAAAATTGAAATGTAAACCCCTTAATAAACCCTTAAATCTTGATAAATGGCTCAAACACACACATACACAAACACACACATACATTGTGATTACTAAATGCCATCGACTCGAAAGTGAGGTTAACCGCGCACGTGCCGCTATAATGCATGTTGTCAATGTCGCAAAGCGCTGCTAGCGCGATCTTCCGTCAAACAAGTCAACCGTACAAGATGCATACATTGCTATTTATTGCATGTGTTGTGTACGTGTATATATATGTAGCGCGATACTACTATATATCTATGCATGTGTTGTGTACGTGTAGTATACGTGTAGCGATGACGACGGTGACGGTGACGTTTCTTAAACGAAAATTTCCACATCTCGACTTTGCGTCGTAATATATAATGTTTATATAACATGTAGAGCAAAATTAAAGACACTTTCCTTATATAATTTAAACCCAAGCTATCGATTAAGCCTAGTAAAAACTCAATCCGTTCAGCAGTTATTGAGGTCTGATAATCTCGAGTACTCTCAACTGGCCGGCTCGCTTAAAGATACCCGGAGTGCCTTGCTGCTGCTGCGCGGTACTTGGCGCGAGACACTACCGTGTCTTTTGGTAATTTTAAATGGAGGGATAAAAGTATTTGTCGATCGGGCACAACGTAGGATGCTCAATTACAAATGAATTTCAAGGAATTTGTACGGATTGACGCCTAGGGCACGGGTGCTCGGCGAAGAGGTAAATGAGGATTGGATGATGTTAGAACAACAACGGTATTGTTTCTATGAAAAGATCTAAGTATTATTTAGTATTGAAACTTTATTTCATAATAAAGGAATTTCAATTTTATAAATAATGACAAGATTGTAAGGATATATAACATAGGAATGGCTGTCAGCTACGTGCTAGTGCTTGACAGGGGGTTTCTTTATTATACAAGGAATAAGATTATCGCTAAGAGCATGCAAGATGCTAAGAAGCGACGATGGAAATATGAAATAAGGTTGAATAATGAATGGTTGTCAGTCGATTTTAGATTTCTAATCTTCGCAGAGGTACGGGTATTCTGAGTTAGAAGAAGTTCTAATTACTTACCATATAATGTCTGCAAACAGCTGTCCAAGATCGTTGTGTGCATCTAGCCTTTGCTTCCTCTCAGGGACCTCGGTCACAGAATATGAAGGCTGAATTGATGTACGCGGATATGTGCACAGTCTTTTATTTGAACTTTTCTTTACACTAAACTTGAGCTTAATAAATCTAAGACCGACAATTAAATTTCGCAAATGAATTAACGAGATGTGTTTGAGAGATGATTTAGAAATGTAGTGCGACTAATGATTGAATGAATTATGACCGACTAATGACTGAGAATTAATGAATGCCGAATACTCGAGAATTAATGAATGTATGAATGCTGCGCCTCGAGATCGGCGGTTTATATACCCGTGAAACACAAAGGGTTTAGGGGTCGTGTGCAGATATTCTCTCTAAGTGTCTCCGATGTCTCTTCTGAAAAAAAAGTGCTATCGTCATATAAAGAAATCGCTGCTCAGTAGTTCGCAACGCTGGATCGATTATTCTAAGAATGCGATGATGGAGAAAAAATGCAATCGGCCACATATGATCGAAAGATGCAGCAACTGATATTATTAATATTTCTCATTGCATCGTTGCCACGTTTCGAGAATGATTTCTATCGCATGAATATGTCTATGATTTCCAATACCATTTTTAATAAAATTAATATAAGCGTAAGGCACGGTCTTATACACAGGTCTGGAAATTCTAGTGGCGGGGGAGATTCTCAATTTTAATAAGAAATGTAGTTCACTCTGTGAGTCGCTGCAGTCGATCAGTGTACTGATTATATATATATATATATATATATATATATATATATACACACACATATATATATACATTATATATATATAATATGTATATATATTACATACGTATACATGGGGGTGATAAGTGGTGTCGTCTGGTAAGTCACGGACTGACAGTCTGACAATTGACGGGTCCCGGGTTCGAATCCGGTCGGACCCAATCCCCACATGCCTCTATTTAAGAGGTTGGAGGATAGAGAAGAAGGGAGGAAATGGTGAGAATAGTGAGAGGGGAATGGAGAAGAAGGAGGGATTAAGGTGGAAAAATTGTGAAAAACCCCATTGGGGACAATTTAAAAAAAAAATTACATATATACATATGTATTTTATATATACATATGTATATATATGTATTATATATTTATACATATACATATATACATATGTTATATATACATATGTTATATAAATGTGTATAGTAAATGTAATATATAATATATGTATAATATATTGTATATATATATGTATGTATGTTCTAAGCATTAGAATTTATTAATTATTTAATAAATAATACTTTGCATTAAGTTTTAATCTTATTTTATTTATTCATTTGTCAATTTTGATAATTTTTTTTTAGCAACAAATTTCTTAATCAGTTTTAAATTTTCTTGATGGGCATTTTGCCGCATTCTCAAACGTATATAATAAACTAATGCAAAAGATAATATTTCTGAAGCGTGATTAATACATGGAAAAGTGAATTTATAATAGTCTAAAACTTTATCTAGCGTTAAATCAAAAACATGCAAATGCGAGGCATATTTTACAAAGCATGATTCGACATATCGAATAAGGTGAAAAAATGGAGATTTGAATGAATTAAACCACGCGAGTTTTCATGTTTATTAATTGAGCGACTGAAGAGGTACAATTTGAATTGCTTCTTATCGCATTTTGACAAGTGCTGCATGACTGGTATTTTAATAAATGACTGGTATTTTAATAAATCTACGTTTTTCGGGACTTTAAAAGTTGAACGTTTAACTTTTAAACTTTTATAGCCTGCTTTACACTTCGGAACTACGCAAGAATTTGTCATTATGGACTTTCAGAAAAATTTCACATTAAAATTCACATTGAAATTCACATTATATCATTTATGCGCTAGCGTTGAATTTAAAAGCCATGTTATCATGGTTACAACGCAGCACTTTTTGATAACAGCGACGCATGGTGACAGCGCCGTAAAGCTATAAATTTATTAGATTTAGGAACTACCTCACCACCAAAATTGACCTGAGTTTCCAGACCTGTGTGTAAAATCGTGGCGTAAGGCATATTACCATAAATTTGTTAATTCATAGAATCACTCCTTACATAATTTGCTTTTCATTAGTTCAAAAGATTAAGTCGTTAAATTCGGATATTTAATCATTATTATGGACTTCTGTGAATAGAATGATTTAATGATTTTAAACATTTTATATTTATTTCCAATTTTGTGAAAAGGAAAATTATTTCAGCAATTTATTATATCGTGATTCAATAAATTAAGATGCGTGTAATTCTTAAATCTATATAGAATTATTTATGTAGAATGTTTATCGTTAAGATATTAAAGTATTTTATAATTTATTATTTACGGAATCATTTTTATAATAATCTGTCTATGATCTGGGAAAATAATATTAATGTTTTGTGAATACTTTGAAAATTCAATTCAGGAATAAAGTTTAAGACAAATTATTATAATTTATGTTTCCGTAGATCGTAATGCATATATTCTTTGGATAGAACATTTATTGAATATTTCAGTTAAATAATATCGCTGGCGTAATTACTGGTAGTTAAGATTCGCTTGCAAGTTCGTCCTTGTAAAGTAGTCGCAAGTTAGTTTTAGAGTGTTGCGTACGCATGTCTGGTGTATCAGAACGACGCCTGATTGGTTGGTTGTTAGTTACTGTAGATAAATTTAGTTCTTTGTGCAACTAAACGTTATATCTTAAATTCCTAAGCTAAATAATCATATAGAACAAAAACGATAAGCAATAAAATGCACTAAAGATTAATTTTACTATAAGCTTAAATAATTATAAGAATAAAAGCAAGCGGGCTACATAATCGTTCTTTATTCCATTTATATAATGCAAAAATGAAAGCAGAATGTAATTATTTGCAAAAATATAGTTTCAAAAAAATGGCGGGACGTCACACTATCTTTGTCTCGTTCATGCATATGAGAGTAACATACATGTATACACTAACTCATTGCAGTGCGTCGTATCTTCTTTCTCTTGGTCGTACGGTCATTCTGTCTTTCTCTGATCGCTCACTCTATTTCGTGCGCCTCGCAACTCGCTTACACGTTCACTCGCGCCTCTCTCTCTCTCTCTCTCCCCCTTTTCCCCTCTTCCCTCCCCCTTCCCCTTCTCCGCTGACGTGGCTCTTCAAATAATGTAATTTTTCGACCGGAGGGATTTCCGAATTCGATCTGATTATTGATGTAAAAAGATCGCGAAAGGAAGGCCATAAACTATATTCGCCGGAAAACTTTGGGAGATATCTTCGGCAAGGGGACGTCCCATTTGACCACGTTGCTTTTGATCACAGCCAATTATATTGACCGGTGTATAGTTTTTTACTAGGTCTACCTATCAGAGAGTTCTGTGGTCAAAAGCAACGTGGTCAATCGAATCCCACTCCTTCGGCAACGCCCGTGCGACGTGAGCACGCGGTTGAGCCGGTCGACGAATTTAGCTCCAACGCATCCAATCCGCCCAATTGTGCGGTTAATTCCGCACGAAGCTGCAAAAGTTCAACTTTTAACGAGAAGTATGATTCCTCGTATAAGGAATAAAAGTCATTCGCGAAATAGTCTATGGCTTTAAGTTCCTCCGTCTGAGCAGCGACGAGGGATCCGAGCAAAGCTTGAAATTTCTCTCAATGCGATTCCAATGCTCGAAGCCGCGTGTCGATTACAATGGAAGTTATTTTCTCCTTACCGACTTTTTGGAGGTTCTTGATAGTCCGGCTGATGTGATGCTGAATCTCGAGTTGTTTTCGGATAGTCGATTCGATCGTCGCCATAACTTACCAGTTCCGAAGTTGAGTCGTTGAAACAGAGGCACAGAGCACCGCTGACGAGAAGTCGTAGGAACGGGATTGTCCCGATTGCACACATTACGGATCGGACACAGCGATATTTCCCGATCGGACACAGTTGCGATCGGACACAATCCCGACCGGACACATTCCCAATCGGACACAGTCCCGATCGGACATAGATCTGATTGAACAAAGTTCCACATGAATTTGTAATTTTCTACGCAAAGCGAGATTAACCCACATCGACAGGTGCTTCCAGTATGTGTTGAGGTCAATAATTGTACAATTACACATAGGTTGCAACTTTTCGCACTGTGTCCGATCGGGACTGTCAACCACTTGCCAAACGCGAAAAGAGCTTTTGTGAGATCCGGCTCGAAGGATCAGTTAATGTTCGAAGGTTTAAAGATATAGATGGAAATCAAGAGAATTTCTTCTTTAAAGTTCAGACTTTATTTCGAGAGAATGTGCTCGCTACTGTTCCTGATCGAGATTTCGCGTACGAATGCAATTGAATTTTCGCAGAACGATTATAAATAATCGCGTGATGAGCTGTTGATTCGTGCCGGAATCAACTGGTTGATGATGACGTAGTTTTGTTAACATTCGGCGCGACGCCGAAGACGAGCGGGAGGATAATCTTGCTCGACACGGAAGCGTGCTTATTTTGGGCTTTTTTGTTAGACAAGAAATACAGACGCGATTCGAAGAGCAAATACAATATTTCACCGAAACGAAAAACGGATTGTCCAAACATTAACTAACGATCTCGAATCGTCTTTTGTGCTATGTAGAGGGGTAATGTCAGATAATATTTCGACAAAGAACCGAGTCCTTATTAAGAATATTAACGGAATTACAAAACCAGTCCGAATATTTTTTGATCACACCTCATATTCATTTATCCATCTATCTATATAAATAAATATATATGCAGCAAAAAAGAGCGTCAAAAATTTCGGAACGATATATCTAAAAAATACGCCTTTTTGCAAAAATTGTTTTAAACAAATGTGTTAGGTTTAAAAAATGTATTAGCAGATGTAGGTTATTTGACCTTGGAATGACTTTGCAAAGCTGCGTCAAGGTCAAGTTTAAAATTATAAAATGGAACGCCCATTTTTTATTGCATTCTTTGTAGCTAATCTCAGAGAGCTTTTCAAAACACTATAATAAAGTTTTTCTTTATTACTTTCCGAATTATGAGACTTGAAAATTACAGCATCGCCAGCATTAGCATTACCAAAGATATATCGCATAGAGATTCTCCAGTCGGATTTATATCTCTTGTATGCGTGCATATGTATTGCGTGCTTGCGCGTGTGTGACA
Source organism: Lasius fuliginosus (assembly GCA_949152495.1). NCBI lineage: Eukaryota > Metazoa > Arthropoda > Insecta > Hymenoptera > Formicidae > Lasius > Lasius fuliginosus. Next base: position 12,844,918 of record OX424453.1, on the reverse strand, counting down.
GGGTAAAGATCAAGACCCTATAATTTGTCACTCCTACAGTATTTAACGACTCCAAACCTTCTCTACTTGCATGTATAAATGTGATTTTTATTACTGCTAATTATTTTATCTAATGTTCAAATTAATGTCCTACGATTTGACAATGTGCTAAACGAACGTAAAAAGTATTTAGCACATTTTTAAAAATTTTCTGTGTAATTGAATATGAAACATCATCCTATCTTTCAAATCATCGATGTGTTTGTAGGTTTCGTCTCATATAAACTTTACTCTTCAAATATCTCCAATAGAAAGTCTCCAATAGAAGGTTCATGTCAGAAGATCTCGGCAGTCATTCGATCTTAATTTTTTATCAATCTATTGATCATGGAATGTCTCATATAAGAAATTACGAACATTCAAACCAAGGTGAGTTGGAACTCCATCCTGTTAAAACCAAACATACAAGATGCTATTAAATAACGGGACTGATGTGAAAAACAGATTTATTTTCAAATTCTTACAAATTAATTTGTATCTCCTTCAACGTATCTCTTCCCCTATCCATACACCGCTGCGTATGAATTTTCCATTGTTCAAAGCAGTGATGCAGGTCATCAGCAGACACCCTCTTCAGCAGGTCTGCCGTTTTCAATTTCACTTCATCGACAGACTGAAAATGAGTTTCTTCCAACGTACTTTTTCACTTTGGGAAACACGTAAAAGTTACAGGGGGCTAAATCTGGTGAATAAGAAGGGTGTTCGAGCACTGGAATGTTCTTATTGACTAAAAATTCCTTCACGGAGAAAGCGCTGTGAGCTGGCATGTTATTTTGATGCAGAATCCATGATTTCTTCTTTCACAATTCCGGCCTTTTCTTCCTCACACGTTCTCGGAGCTTAGTCAGGACCTCCAAGTAATACTTTTGATCATTTTCTTCGGTTATTGATATCGAAGGGCGTCCCGATCGTTCGTCATTTTCCACTTCCTCTCGACTTTCCATAAACCGATTGTGCCATTCAAAAACTCGCGTGCGTGGCATAACATTATCACCTCCTTTAACAGTTGGAAACATTGCGTCGAAGTTTTTTCAATGTCACAAGAAACTTCAAATTAATGTGCTGCTCATTGTAGCTACGAATTCGGCAGAACAACAACACAATCACACTCGAAGGCCCAGAAGAAAACTAAATTAGATAGAGAGAGACATGTTCGGTCTTGTTCAATTCGAGACGCTTAAAGGTCAATTATTTTTCACTCGTACTCGAATCCTACAAGTTTCCCCGATAGAGTGCGCGCAGTCCCGTTATTAAATAGCCGTACCTCGTATTCAGCATTTCCAATCACATTTTGAATAGCTGTACTATTCTGTTTCTTAACAGATGTAAGTAATTTTTCGCAGTTAAATTCATCTCAATAAAAAACGATTTTATAGTACGATGACCAATAATCCTAGTCTAAACATTTAAATTTCTAAGAATGTTTCATATGACAATTTCTCATCCAGTGAGGATTTTCATCAGTTCAATATCTGCAATTATGACGATTAACATATCCATTTAACTTAAAAGTAGCTTCATCAAAAAACAAATCTAATTAAAGAATTGATCATTTCATCATCTCATCGCAAAATTCAACTCTTCTATCAAAATCATCTGACAATTCCTGAACAAGGCAAATTTTATACAGATAGTAATAATTTTTAGGATTCTCCGAACCGAAGTTTTACTAATATCATTTCGTTGAACTACTTTCGAAACAGGCATATGAGGGTTTTCCATAATTGTTTGCAAAAACTCTAGAGCTCATTGGTTGCGGTTTTGATCTCCCGATTCATTCCTAACTGAATTCGTCTATTCGAAACGTGAAACGATACGAGAAACAGTAGACTTCGAAACTGGTGCACGAGCAGGACATTTATCATTAAACATATATCATTAAACAACTGTTTCGTAAGATCTAACATGATCACCGAATCTTCACATAAGAACATCAATTCTCTTTTTCAGTTAAATGCATTTTGAATTTTAAGAAAAATAAATACTAACATAAAAATCAACGAAATCTTTGAATCTTCAAATCGGATGGGAAAATGAAGTCTCTACTTATAATGAAAGAATAACATTTCGATTGCGAGTAATATATAAATTCTCATGGCCATCTCGCGGTAATTGTAGACATTAGCGAGTCGTTTACCTCGCTATACACATGTACAGTCAAAAGCATTTTAGTCTAGTACACACGTACGCACGCACGCAAAGAATGTAAATAGATAATCTCCACGGTACACCTTGAGTAATGTTAATGTGGGCGTTGTGTACTGTAACTTTCAATTCTCATAACTCAGAAAGTACTTAATAAAAAATAAATTATTATGGTGCATTGTAAGCTCTCGAGATTAGCTACAAGATTATATTATCAAAAACATTCCCATTTAAAATTTTTAAGTTGACCTTCAAGGTCATTCCAAGGTCAAATAACCTTCATCTGCTAATACATTTTTAAAACCTAAAGCATTTGTTTAAAACATTATTTGCTAAAACACGTATTTTTCGAAATATTTGACCATTCTGGAACTTTTGACGTTCAATGTATACAGGATGTTTCAGAGCGACCGTATCAGCAGTTTTTTAAGGAAACAACGCATTTTCGTGAAAATGTTTTATACAAAAGTTGTAGGGCTCTAAGTGGCGCATTATATAATAATATTAGTATGACCTTGAATAGCACTGTCAAGGTCACATAAAAATCACTTTGAATTTTTCAAACAGAACCACCTATTTTTCATTACATATTCTTGTAGCTTACCTCGAAAGCTTTCCAAAACACTATAATTAAGTTATTTTTCATTAAGTACTTTTCGAGTTATAAGGCTTGAAATTTACAGTATATTGACATAAAATACAAAATATCGTGTAAAACATTCAGTTTTCGGTAATCTTACCTTAATACTTTTATGCATAGAATAATAAGACCAATCAATTGGTGTAAAGAAAACACATAATTGCTTTCAAAAAAAGTATGCAGCTGCATGTTGCAAATTATATACTTTTTCTTAATAGCAACTGTGTCTTTTTTACACCAATTGATTGGTCTTATTATTCTATGCATAAAAGTATTAAGGTAAGATTACAGAAAACTGAATCTTTTAGACGATATTTTGTATTTTATGTAAAAATACTGTAAACTTCAAGCCTTATAATTCGAAAAGTACTTAATGAAAAATAACTTAGATATAGTGTTTTGGAAAGCTTTAGAGGTGAGCTATAAGAATATGTAATGAAAAATAGGGGGTTCCATTTAAAAAATTCAAAGTGATTTTTATGTGACCTTGACGGTGCTATTCAAGATCATACTAATATTATTATATAATGCGCCACTTAGAGCCCTACAACTTTTGTATGAAACATTCTTTACGAAAATGTGATGTTTCCTCAGAAAATTGCTGATACTGTCGCTCTGAAACACCCTGTATGCAGGATGTTCCCGGGTTGGCAAAACTTGAAATATGAATTTAAGACCTCAAAACAAAAAAAATTTCCTCTGGAAGTATGCTCGCAAATGCTTCGTTCTAGAGATATTGACTTTTGAAGTTATAGAACTATTAGGAATGTGTAACGTGCCACTTTCCGAGCACAGCTCGTATAGATTCAGCCAGGATCAGGATTCGATAAGGGCTACGAGACAACCAGGCGTGTGTTTGTGATGTCAGATGTTTATTCAGTTAATTAGTGTGCATGTACAAAATAAGATGAGGTATAAATATGTATGAACGGCGAACGTATATAGTAATTCCTAAAAACTTACTTTTAAAAAAAAGTAAAAAGGCGCCAAGTACACGCACCAGTTAAGAAAAACTGTGATATTTTCGCCAAGTTTTTTAAATTAAAATTTTTTTAATTTTTTTTGTATTAATTTTTAATTTTTATAAAAATTTTTAATTTTTTGTATTAATTTCTAATTTTTAATTGTTCTATTAATTTTTAATTTAATTTAATATCATTTTTTTAAGTAATATTTTTAAATGTTTATATTTTCAATTGGCGCAATTTTCTTTGATATCATTATTTTTGTAGGTTAAAATAATACTATTTTGTAAACAAATATCAGTTTTTCTTAACTGGCGCGTGTACTTGGCGTCTTTTTTTTACTTTTTTTTTAAAAAAGTAAGTTTTCAGGGATATTCTTTTTTGTAGTATATTAATTTAATTTAATATTATTTTTTAATTAAAATTTTTAAAAGTTTAAATTTTCAATTGGTGAGTGAGTGAGAGAGAGAGAGAGAGAGAGAGAGAGAGAGAGAGAGAGAGAGAGAGAGAGAGAGAGAGAGAGATTTATATATACACAAAAAATATAAATTGTTGAAAATATATAAAATACTAATGCTAAAATTAACGCTGTTTTCTTTACCTCGTTGGTCTGATTTCCAAAAATAGATCAATCGGATCATTAACATTATCAGAATCAGAATTTTAGTCAAAACTATAGGTTGGCTGCTAATAGCTGCTTTATGTAGCAGTATCTTTATCATTATTAAAATTTGAAAAACTTCATAAACTACTCGGTGATCTGCATAGAATAAAATGTAGAAAATCCTAAATTAATCAACATTATGAAGTCTTGCTGGAATCAGGTGCACAATGTACAAATATTAATTAAACCAGTTATTATTAATAAAACACTTTCATTATCCAAACGTCTTTGAAAATTTGAATTCAATATTCTCATAAATTCGACATACAAATACTATTCAAATACAAAAAATCTTGCCCGATTATTTAATTTTCATACTTATTCACATTCATATTTAATCAAATTGTCACAAATTACCGATTACAGAAATATTAAATACAATAGATGGTAAATTTGTATTTTCGTATTTTGATATAATATTAGTTAAATTAAGAGTTGACTCCAATATTTATAATAAACAATATTTGTGATAAACACATGCTAAATATTTGAATTTTATAATTTTAATCATATACAATTCTACTCATTGTACACACAAAATATTTATATTTATTAAATTACTTTATTTATAAAACTATTTATAAATAATTCAAAATAGATAAAATATTAATATTTAATTTATCATCGTTTCTCTTACGTTGATCTAAGATGTAAAGGTATATCGATTTGATGAGCTTTGATAAAATGTACCATGATGTTGAAAGACTTATTTTTTTCAAAAATGTTCTCGCAAGTCTTGCAATTTGATGTCTGAAAGTCTAATGTATGATAATAATATAATAGCCAGATGTAGAGATTATTTGCTTTAGTGTAATTAAAGTTATGACTAATGATTAAATGATCTTTCATATCATGGTTAGCAACAAATACTGCAGGATAAATATCATCACAAATATCACATTTCGTTTGATTGTTTTCTAGCATAGAAAAGGGTCACTTTTTATTTCCTTGTAGGTTTTTTGATAAAAAAAAATATCAAAATTAAAATATCAAAATTCATGTATAGTAGACATTACGTAGCATATTACCGTGTTAACCTTTTTCTTTATTATTTACTTGTCACTTTGTTGTCAAATCTCAGAGCGCCGCTAGAGCAATTTGCTGTCAAGCGCGTGAACAATACAAAACTAATACATGTTTGCATGTTGCATGTGTTGTGTACGTGTATATGCGTGTAGCGTGATCCCACTATATTTCTTTGCATGTGTTGTGTACGTGTATAGTACGTGTAGGGCGATGACGGTGGTGACGTTTCTTAAAATGAAAATTCCACATTTCGACTATGCGTCGTAATACCTCTGCTTATAGAATATGTAGAGCAAAAATAAAGACACTTTCCTTATATAATTTAAACCCAAGCTATCGATTAAGCCTAGTAAGAACTCAATCCGTTCAGCGGTTATTGAGGTCTGATAATCTCAAGTACTCTCAACTGGCCGGCTCGCGTATAGATACACGGGGTGCCTCACTGCTGCTGCGCGGTACTTGGCGCGAGACTACCGTGTCTCTTGATATAAATGTGTGAGCGATGCGTGTAACTATGTACAGTGTGCGAGTAGTGTGACTGCACGAGCGGTGTGTGGATGTACGGTAAGCGCATATCGGTGACATAAATGTGTAAGCGGTGCGTGTGTATTTGTACAGCATGCAAGTAATATGAATGCACGAATGCACGGTGAGCGCGCATGAGTAATATAATAAATGTGAGAGCGGTGCGTGTATATATGTACAATGTATGTGTAAGCGCGGCGTGTGGATATGTACAGTGTGCGCGTAATGCGAATGCACGAGCGATGTGTATATGTACGGTGAGCGTGTATAAAGGTGTGAGCGGTGCGTGTATATATGTACAATGTATGTGCAGGCGCGGCGTGTGAATATGTACAGTGTGCGCGTAGTGCGAACGCACGAGCGATGTATGTGTGCACGGCGGCGTGTATCGGTCATGCAAGGAATGTAAATTTGATACAGAATAAGTGTACCGGATCGGACTATGCAGGCAGGTCTTTATTAAGTCGTCCGATATTACAATTACCTCGGTCGAGGGTCTGGGTGATTTAAATCCCAGTATTATAATTTTGCCTTGGAATGCGAGTTGTGTCGGCGGCACGTATTTACGCGTTTTTGTCGCTGTGCCGGATTTAAAGCCCACGGCGCATGTTTACTATTGCCGATTGACAGCTGTAAGCGCGCGCGGGGCGCGTGAGAGCGCGAGAGTATTACTTGGCGCGAACGCGTGGATCTTTTAGTCACGTATTTATTTTGCGGTGTGGATGTGGATGCACCGGGATGCGATGAGCGACGAGATCGCTCGTCAGTAGCAGAGACCTCTCTACTCGTGGATGTATATTGTTGCAAGGTGTTAGGCGGATCTTCTCGAATTACCGAGATCGCTCGGTGGAGACTGAGTTCGCTCAACCTCCGTAAATTCGATGTGCGGGGTTTTTCGGGAAGCTCTTCGAGAATTGTCGCGATCACTCGGCGGAGACTGAGTTCGCTCAACCTTTTGATTTCTCTTTTGAGAAGCTTGTTCTGGATTGGATCTAGGCGCTATTGGCGTACTGGCTATAGGAGATCTGGAACCGGAGTGTCTCTTTCTCGTTCGGGCCGCTCTTTTTAAATCCCGAAATTACCCGTTCGGGTACGCGGGACCCGATTGTTCTCGGTAATGCGGGCTAATTGCTCCAGACGGATTCGGTGATGTTCGGGCGGCCCCGGCGGCGGTGCAGGAGGAACCGTCACTTGGCGCTCTCCGTCGGAAATCGGGACGGTTCGGAGAGACGAGCGACGGCCCTGTGTATGAGAGCCGGCGGCCGTTTATAGGCCCGAATCCGTTGTATTTTTGCGAGAGATTAAAAAAGGGCGCATAGCGCCGCTGCACCTTGCCCGGCTAGTGTTCGCCGGGCATCAGCCTTCCGGCGGATCGACGGCCGGGTAATGATCGCTCAGGGGGGGATCGTTACAAATGAATGATTTCGAAATAATCTAGATTTATCTTCTTTATTGCTTTACAGTAATCAAAATTTAATTATTAAATGTTTTGTTCAAAATGATGGCCTTCCGGAGACAAGTATTGCACCTTCGATAAGAGAACGAGTGGTTAACTGACATTGTGCGTCTGCAATTTCTTCGTACGCTTGCACTATCCTTTTTAATGATTGAAGGTCATTAACAGGCACTTGATACACTTTTTGCTTCAGAGCACCCCATACAAAAAATCTAATGGTGTTAAATCCGGTGAACACGGAGGCCAAGCCACAGGTCCAGCACAACCGATCCATCTTCCGGGAAAATGAATATTAAGCATTCAACGAACTAACAATTATTTGGTACGAATGGACGGAGCTTTATTTACAGTGCAAACACAAGCCTGTCAATTACCTTCGATCTTCAAACAAAAAAAAGAGACATTTCGACATTATTCATTCCTATAGTTCTGTAACTTAAAAAGTCAATATCTCTTGAACGAGTATACTTCCAGAGGAAATTTTTTTGTTTTGAGGTCCTAAATTCATATTTTGGCCATTTAACCCGGGAACATCCATATATATATTACTTTATGGAATTGTGTGTGTAAATGCGTAGAAAAATTTAAATTCTCCGGACCAATAAGTGCCAGGGGCGGATGATAGTGCATAAATTTCAAGGAAAATAATTTTTCTTGAAACTAACTAGTTGTGCAGAAGGCACAAATTTTCCTTGATGTAATACCAGGTGATAAATTTCACTAAGAGATTTCTTTTTAATAAACTCCTCTAAAAAAAAGCGTAAACTAGAAAAATATCGGAGCAATGTCATTAGATAATATTACTTTATGTCGGCTGAAGATGGCGTTATTATTAAATATACATATATAGACAAAATGAAAGAAGTATCGAGGAATGGATTGTGAATAGCTTAATGGTAGGAGCAATCGCCTGGCAAGCAAAAGACTCGGGTTCGATTCCCGATTCAGCGACTTCGCCCTGACATTTTTCTAGCCTACACTTCTTTAAGAGAAGGTTCCCTAGGATTTATTAAAAAGAAATCTCAAATTTTGTGTGTGTGAGAGATTTATTTAATCACTTGGTATTGCACTGAAGTAAATTTGTAGCCTATGCATAACTAATTAGTTTCAAGAATTATTTTCCTTAAAACTTATGCACTACCACCGCGTCTAGCTCTTACTAGCTCGGAGAATTTAAATTATGTTTATCACATAAGAATCGTGTCAATTACTTTGCATAGAAAAAATTACTATATTGTGAGAGATTTATTTAATCACTTGGTATTGCACTGAAGTAAATTTGTAGCCTATGCATAACTAATTAGTTTCAAGAATTATTTTCCTTAAAACTTATGCACTACCACCGCGTCTAGCTCTTACTAGCTCGGAGAATTTAAATTATGTTTATCACATAAGAATCGTGTCAATTACTTTGCATAGAAAAAATTACTATATTGTTATTCATAATAATTCTCATGTAATTCTAAAACAAATAGAGCTTGCAATTGTTATACAAAATTCTTAATTATTTTGGCGTAGTCTAAAGTCCTATTTTGTAATGAAATAATCTCGATTGTAAGCATGCGTTTAGATTAAACGGCAATTTGCGTATTCAATCAATGATTTTTAAATTATTTATCACAAAACTGTTAGATATTATCTAAAAAAATGCTCCGCTTATTGTTAGTTCCGATGACACAAAGATATACCGCTAATAGATACCAAAGCAAACAACGCGGTATTTTTTCATTTTTATATATGTATATATTTAGAGAACTACGGTGCAAAGAAGTAGCAAACAGACGAATCAGTCGTCGATTTGCTCTCGAGTGAGACGGATCAGAGCGTTTGCTTATATTTGAATAAATAAAATTATTATGATATCCTACACGATAAATTGCTTCGTGTATCTCACATAAAGGCATAACAAATTTTATTAAATATAATTATATATCAGCACCTCAGAGGTAGCTAAACTGTATTAAGTCATATTTTTTTCAAAATAGCATTCTGTACAAATAGCAAAGTGACTTAATATGTAATACTACATTCAGTGGTAAACAGTACTAACACGAAATCAACTAGTTCCAAAATACACCATGTTGAATAGTATTAAGTCAAATAGAACATGAGAGGTAAAACATTTTTTAATAACATTTTATAAAACATTTTTCAATTTAAATGTAACTAAAATTTACTTATAATCCATAATGATGTAACTTACTATTGAAATATCTTTGTAAGTGTTGCAAATTTGCATTGATCTGAAGCCAACAAAAATTTTAAACAGTCTACTGAAAATTTACAAATTTGTGACTTAATACAGTTTATCTCTGAGGTGCTAATATACATTCGTACATTTGCTATAAACGGTATCTTCGCATAATTCTTATAAATTTATTATAAATTTACTATAAAGGTTTTTAAGAGAAGATTTGGTTGACATTTAAAAAATTTTACTAATATATTTATATTATTGAAAATAATCTTAGGGCTATACTTCGCAATTTAAAAAAGATAATGCGTAATATAAATTAAAAATTGTACTTTATCTACGATAAAGAATTAAACAAAAGAAATGAGTTTCATAATACGCAGTATTGATGTATAAAATGTCATTATTATTATACATATAAAATACAAGGCAAAAATATTCGTCGTATTATGATTAAAAATTGACTAGTCTAATAGATTTGCTCGCGAATAGTCTAGAAGTATATACATCTTAAATGCTTAAAATTTTTTTGATAAACAAAATCATATTTTTATAAAAAAATAGATCTTTTACTGTGGAATATACATCTGTTAGTGATTTTCGTTTTTCTCTTATAATATATAATTGATCTTGACAATATATTTCTTATAGTTTTAAAATAATTTTATGTAATAAGAATAAAGCTTTATAATTTAGAATAATTTTTTTAAACATTACAGATGTGAAAAAAATCTTTATATAGTACTTATTTTAATCAATGATGATGTCCAGTTGTAATCAAAGCAGGTAAAAATGATCCTATTACCAAAAATAATATTTCTTTAACTTTAAGTCCAGTCGCAGATGACGTCGTACCTTCGACGTTTGACAAATGTGAATAATTACTGCTTCTCGTCATTAATTCTGGCAAAACATGTACAGTAGCTACATAAAGAAATGTTCCAGCACTAAACAACATAGCCAAACCAGTCGCATTGACACTACTCAGCGTTTCTTTTCCTTCCTGCAACAAAACAAAATTTACTATCGATTAAAAAATTTAACTTTATTATATAAAAATTTAATTTTATTATAGATAAAAATTAACAATGTAAAGAGTTTTAAAAAACAAAAAGTGTACAAACTCTCTCTCTCTCCCCCCTCTCTCTCCTTCCCTCTCTCTCTCTCTCTCCCTCGTTCCCTCCCTCCCCCTCTCTCTCCCCCTCTCTCCCTCTCTTTCCCTCTATATCTCTCTCTTTCTCTCTCTCTCTCTCCTCCTTTCTCCCTCTTCTTTCTCTACATGTCACATTAAAGCTTATCGAACAATAATGTAAACAAATAAAAGGACCAAATTTGTAAAACCCATCAAAATTTTATTTGTATATATCAGTAGGAATAACAGGAAATGTATACAAATAATAACATGCAACGACCAAAGTGACGTTCACGAAGCATAACCACGCGGCGTGTTAATACACTCCTGAACAAAAAGATAGCACACGTCTCTGATGATGATATATTTAAATTCTCAATGAGTACTTGTACTTCTCTAAGTGTAGCGAAATTTATGTAAACATGGCATCGTAAAAGTATTGTTGCGTTACCCCCGGTAGATCTCCGATAGATCGTCTCTACGCATGTTGCCATGGGGTTGTTGTTTAAAAAAGGAACGGCAGACATGGGAGAGTTTGAAGCCAGCTGTCAAGCTGTTTGGATGTGAAATCGACGGCTCTGTATTATAATTAATTATTTGTGTAATTCTATTCTGAGTTCTGTTACATTAAAGTTTTAGTATTTTTAATAAGAATTTCTTTAATTCCGCGAGCGCGAGTGTGTCTTGTGTGCCGGGTGGTCATTGCGCGTGTGTTTGAGTGATCTCGAGATCGATCCGCGGACGCAACAGTATAATAAACGCTCGCAAACTGAGACACAACTGTTGTCCTTTGTGTTGATCAATATAAGTTGTCGAATGAGGAGGGCAAAATGATAGCACACTTCAACAGTTTTTAGGAAATTCTTAGTATTTGCTGATATTTCAATTGATGTAGACATACTATTAGCTTGTTAGAAGTATTTTCAAATATAGGACGTAAAAAAGATTAAATATAAGCGAAATCCAAACGATTCTCTTATTATAAAAGCAAAATGTGTCGATCTCGAAAATTGCACTGGCTGTGAAAAGAAGTTAAAAAGTTATTTACTATTTGTTGAAAGATGTTAACAATTACGGTAGAAAAAAGACAGTGGTCGACCTTCTATATTATCTATGCGAGAGAAACGAGCTATATTACGGGTTGCATCGAACTCTTGTCTCACAGCGAAACAAATTGTTCACGAAACTGGCGTTGAAACTAACATTAGGAACGTTCGTCGCGTACTCCAGGCATGTGATAATATTAGGCAAAAAAAAACTTAAAAAGAAATCGTCGTTAACAGCACGCCATAAACAAGATCGCTTGCGATTTGCAAAAGAATATGTACAATAAAAGAAGTTTAGAAGAATAATATTTACAGATGAGAAAAATTTAATTCGGACGGCCCTGGTGGTTTTATTTGCTACTATCATAACATACGAAAAGAGGAATTAACAAAAATGCGGCGTCAAATGGGTGGAGGCTGTATTATGGTGTGAACAGATATCGGCTATAACGGAAAAACGGACATTCAATTTATTCACGCCAAATGAACAGCACTAGCTACCTTAATTTAATAAAAGATCAAATTAGTAAGCATGCAAAACGTATTGCTGGAACAGATTTCGTGTTTCAGCAAGACAATGCTGCCTACAAATTGTTAAAGCATATTTTTCACGCGAGAATATTGCCCTTTTGGAATGACCAGCACGCAGTCAAACATTACTTACCGGACTTAAACATTATTGAAAATTGTTGGAGGGAGCTTGCACGGGCCATTTATAAAGATGAGAAAAACAATATGGGAACATTAATCAGTTGAAACAGTGCATTACAAAGGAATGGGATAACCTGTCGCAAAATACCATTCGAAACCTTTACAATTCACTACTAAAACGGATGATTGAAATACTCGAAAAAATAGGTTTTTTACGCATTACTAAAAAAATTAATTTGCTATTTTGTTCCCAAATTCATACCAAATAAACGTTGGTATTTCTTAGATGTGCTATCATTTCGCCTTCCCTATTCAACAGTTTCCTTTGATAGACAAAGAACAATGATTGTGTCTCTATTTACCAGCGTTTATTATATACTGGTAAAAAAATTATCGCAACACTCAATTAATATCAGAATTTTGCATAAATTCAAATAAGCATATCTCCGCGAAAAATTGTCGTATTTGAAAAAAAATTTTTTTTATTTTAAAGGGTAAAGTCTCTACTTTAAGGAACTTTCGTTTGATTTTGATTTTATCCTCTTCCCCTCCCTCCATCTCTTTAAAAGGACGTGTTTTTTCTCTAAAAAATTGCATAGTGTAACGAACTCTATGGGGTGGAATAAATTTTTTTTGCAAATATCTCCGCGGAAAAAGTCGGTCTTCAATTTTTTTTAATTTGCAAGGAAAGATCCATATTTTATGATAGTTATGGTGATATTTGCGAAAAAAATTATTCCACCCCGTAGAGTGCCTCTGGTGATCCATTCAAGAAAGAATACGCAGCAGCTAATAGATCGGAAAAGGACAAGGACTTAGGTGATCGCCAAAAAATCCGGTCTGTAGCAGAAGCCCAACAAGTATGTATTCTGCGTTTATTGCCAAGTCACAGGACACGTTCGAGCAGACTGTCTTAAATTAAAAAAGAAAGAACAGCTACAACAGTCTACACCCTCTTTTCTTGCCGTGCCAGTCGCTGCTGTGAACGAGGCAACAGATTCTTCTGCGACGATCGCATACGCAAGAGGAAGTAATGTAAAGAAAGCAAAGACCGCCGATTATCAATTAAAAGTTATCGCGGTTAACAATGTAAAGTGTAATATAGTTGCGCTTCTGGATACGGATAGTCCAATTTCCTTTATCCGTCCTTCTATTTACAGTAGCTTTTTCGGTCTCCCCACCAGTTCGTTAAACGTGGCTCGTTCATATAAGACCTTAAATAACACGCCTATTCAAATTATCGGTTCGGTATCGACAGTCATTCAATTGTTATCTTTACCTGATTTCTCAGCTAATATTAATCTTTATGTTTTACGCGACGACTTCCTTTCGATCTACATAATTATCGGTCGCGATTTTCTTGAAAAACATAGTATTTCGGTTCTCTATAACCTGTCCACAAAACGCTCGGAAAATAGGCTTCAGTTGCTTTCGGAAGTCGCGTCCGCGAACATTATTAGTGAGGGAGAGTTGGATACGCTGTTATCAGAAGTTAACATTGATTTTGACGAGTACGTTAAACAGTTAATAGCATTGATCGTAGAAATTAAAAACTCCGAGGTTCTTCTCGTAGATGATAATTACAATGTTAAAATCGCTTTAAGAGATGATTCCACGTACGCGTACGCCCCCAGACGATTTGTATGGTCAGAACGGATTCAGATAAGGGAAATCACGGACAATCTTCTTAATAAAGGCAAAATTAAGTACAGTAGTTCACCCCATTGCGCACGAGTGGTGTCCGTTAAAAAGAAAAATGGTTCTTTGCGGCTATGCGTTGATTTGCATCCTCTTAATAATAGAGTTGTTAAACAAAAATATCCTTTCCCGTTGATTGAGGATTGCCTCGCGCGTCTGAGCAACAAAACGGTGTTTACGGTATTGGACCTAAAGGTTTCACCAGATTAAATTGCACCCGAATCACACTAATTGTAAGTACTTCTCTTCTGCCACGCCGGACGGTTAATTCGAGTATAATAGACTGCCTTTCGGGTTCTGTGACGCTCCCCATACAGCACCGAAGGTTCCAGTAATATTTCAGAAACGTTGCAACATTGCAAGTTGCAATGTAATATTGCAGAAACGTTTTAGAGACATGCAATATCAATATTTCGCCAAAATATTCGCGCCCTTCTTTAAACCGTTCATATCATTCATACACATGTGTTTTCTTTGGTTGGGAAGTCCTTCCACATCCCCTTACAGTCATTTAGCGCCCTCAGATTTCCATCTGTTTGATCCTTCCAAGGAATATTTGGGCGGCAGGTGCTTTCAGTCAGAAGATGAGTTTAAGACGTGTGTGTTACAGTGGTTCAGACGTCAGGACAAATCCTTCTATTCTGTCGGTATTAACGCATTGGTATGTCGATGGCAAAAATACTGTGATGTAAATGGAGATTACGTTAAAAAATAAATGTTCTTTACCGGTCATAATTTTATCTCTTTACCTGTCTAAAAATTAAATTCCGGTTTTGACGTGATAGACCACCCACGTATAGAATTTAAGCTGTTTCTTTGTCTTTTGATGTAAATCATTTCCGAAATCAATCTTTTACCCAATTTCGGTTCTTTATCTAAGATTTCCACATTGTTTCAATCAAACTCTGATGCGATTCTGCGGGGGAATGTCGGAGCCGCATATCCATTATACCGTTTGAATTTTGTTTTATTCCAAAGTATGTATTATAAACGATTGCGCTTCCATGTGTTTTTATTATAATTTTTTCTTGTTTATATATTTTTTTCTTACAATTTTTGTAATTCTATTTTGTTCAATTACTGAGGATGACCCGAAGAGGGATCGAAACGTTTAAATTTTAAATCAATAAATATCACCTATATATAAAGTTATTCGGATGATTTTTATTTGCATTTTCATCTTGCGATCGGCTCTTATTAGCCTTTTTATAATTTATATTTGTATTTCTAATGTAATCATTGTTTAAATCACTCTTTAATTGCGCTAAGATGGCTCAAAAAAGGGACTGAAAAACATACGCCCAATTTCATATTTTTTATTTTTTACATTGCTAATTTTAATAAATTTACATGCGCGTTACCTACTGCGCTGGCTCTTATTGCCTTTTTTCCTCTAATTAATTTTATTTCTTTTTATTATAATTATAATAAATATATGATAAAAAATGATAATAAGAAATATAATAATAAATAATAAGACTGGTCGACATATCAGATGCGGATTAAATTTCTCGAGTCATTTCCCATAGACTTTTGGCCGCTGAATCCGAATCTGAAATTTTTCTGTAACATCTGGTTTTTGAAAAAATTGAGATCAAAAGTGCAAAAATACGTGTTTTTGGCCATTTTTGACAAAGTATAGGTGATGAACCCGATATGTTAGGAAATTCGAAAGAAACTCAAAGGTTAAACAATATACTTTAGGCTAAGCTAACGCATAATTAATCCGCAATTACCTATCACAAACTACAACGTTTCTTTGTGGTGGGGTGCGCGCGCGTTCACGCCTGATCAGTCGCTGACTGAGGGGAATCAAAAATGAATACTAAAAGTACACTATACTCACAACTTTCATCTGATTCAAGTTTTTTTTTAAATTTAAGAGAAAAAATTAATTTTTTTTTAAATCCTTATTTAAACTTCACTTAAGAAAAAAACATGTAAACAATTTCTTTTGATCGGATTCAAGAAATCTCTGAAATTTAATGCTCTTAAATTTAAAAAAAAACTTGAATCGGATGAAAATTGTGAGTGTAGTGTACTTTGAAGTATTTTTAATGTCACGCAATATTTTGATGTATCAACGTTAGTCAAACTACTTTGACAGTTGCGTCTAGTTACACGTGTCGTTTGGTGCACTGTGCGATAAATCCAGTGGGGACAATTACAATTATCCTCGCTACCAACAGCAGAATAGTTTTTTATCTTTATGGCTGTAACCGAAGGAAGGCTCATTGCGGCTGTTCGCGCACGTCATCGAGAGTCATGAAGGACGCACAATAATTAGTTCATTATGTCCATTTGTTGAAGATGGTTCAAACCAAAACCGAAACGTTCGAATCAATAAACATTGTTTAAAAAAAATAATTAATTCTGCGCACAATTTACCGCGCTAGCCTCTTAATTTGCTCGCTACCCTACACACTCGATTTTGAAGTATTCATTTCTGATTCCCTTCAGCCAGGGATTGGTGAGATGTGAGCGCGCGCGCGCTCACCACAAAGAAACGTTGTAGCTTGCGATACGTAATTGCGAATTAATTATGGGTTCGCTTAGCTTAAAGTATATCGTTTAACCTTCATTTTGAGCTTTTAGGAATTTTCTAACACATCGGGTTCACTTATATTTTGTCAAAAATGGCCAAAAACACGTTTTTTTTGCACTTTTGACATCAATTTTTTCAAAAACCAGATGTTACAGAAAAATTTCAGATTCGGATTCAGCGGCCAAAAATCTACGGAAAATGACTCAAGAAACCCAATCCGCATCTGATATGTCGACCAGTGTAATAAAAATAAATATAATTTTAAAAAAATAGAAGAATAAAAAATGAAGAAATAAAAATAAAAATATATATTTATTTGCAGCAAATAAACGTCCTTTTTCAGAAGTTCAATTTTTTTATTATAGGTATTTAGGAGGGGGTGGAGGGCGCAAAATGTTAAGCTTGTACTACAGACTAAGGAATAAGAGGACCGAGTCTAAAGCCCCAGTTTAGGCGAAAGGGGGCGATAACTCAAGCATGCGGGAGGAAATTGTTTTTCGCCATATTGGTTTCTATTCTCTCACACAGAGACACATGTCTGTAACATTCCTACATTCATTGTGGTGGTGCCACGAGACGAGAAAAGGTTAGATACATAAGATGTACACAAGCATGAATATACATGTACACAAGTATGAGTTCTATATGTGTGTGACTGCGAAATGAATATGGCGCTCCCCCCCCCCCCCGCTGCGAACATGCTACCCCGCTAGAGCTTGTGGTCTAATATAATAGATTTTGCATGGAATCTGCGGTCTTTCTTACCGACAAAATTTATAACAGACGCTTTGTAAAATCTGTTTTTGACAGACTTGGCTATCTGGGAAAATTGTATTTAGTAAAATACATATGAGTTGTATATATATAGTTGTATATATTTGTATAATTATATAGTTGTGTATAATTGTATTTAGTAAAATATATATGAGTATATAAAGTATATTTTATTTGAGTATTTATGTATATGTGTTTTATTATGGTTGTGGAACCTACAAAATATATTTTTAGATAAAAAATTTTTAAAAGCATAATATATTAATAAAAATGATAAGTTTTTGTAATTAGGAAAAAAAATTTGATACAATACAAAAAAACTTGATGCTGCCACATTCATTATGACAGTCACATTACTTTTTATTGTCATAGTAGCACCTTTTCATGTTAAATTTACTTTTGATTAATCTTATCATTTTTATTGATATATATATTATGCTTTTAACAATTTTTTTATCTAAAAATATTGGTATACAGGGTGTACAAAAAATGTTATAACCCTTTAATTTTACGAAAACTACGCATTTTCGAATAAAATGTTTCATACAATAGTTGTAGGGTTTTAAGTGACGCATTACATAGCAATATTAGTATGACCTCGAATAGCGTTGTCAAGGTCACGTAAAGATCACTTTGACATTTTTAAATAGGAACCCCCATTTTTTATTGCATATTCATGTAGCTTACCTCGAGTGCTTTTCAAAACACTATAACAAAATATTTTTTTATTAAATACTTTTCGAGTTATGGAGCTTGAAAGTTACAGTATCGCCGGCATTAGCGCTACCCAAAGTGTACCGCGTGGAGGTTGCACACACACGCACACAGATACGTACACACACACACACACACACACAAATACAAAGAGGTGTAAATCCGATCGTGCAAAGTGTACCGCGTGGAGATTGCACGGTCGGATGTCCACCTCTTTGTGTGTGTGTGTGTGTGTGTGTGTGTGTGTGTATGTGTGTGTGTGCGCGCGCACAATACTCTTTGAGTAGTGCTAATGCCGGCGGTACTGTAAATAAGCTCCATAACTCGAAAAGTATTTAATAAAATAATATTTCATAATAGTGTTTTGAAAAGCTCTCGAGGTAAGCTACATAAATATGCAATAAAAAATGAGGGTTCCTATTTGAAAATGTCAAAGTGATCTTTACGTGACCTTGACAACGCTATTCAATTCATACTAATATATTGCTATGTAATGCGTCACTTAAAACCCCACAACTTTTGAATAAAACACTTTTTTCGAAAATGCGTAGTTTTCATAAAATTAAGGGGTTCTAACACTTTTTGTATACCCTATATATTTTGTAATTTCTATAATTATAATAAAATACATACACTGAAACTTCTTAATAAAGCGCGATTCGGGGCTCTGAATATAATAGTGAAATTATTTCCACTTCACTTCCAAACCATGAAATTCAGGACCGTTTCGTTCACGCATTATTTTCCAGTACACAGCTAAGAAATAGATACGCATTGTTGCACGGTTGTAACCCCACTCATGTTACTCACGTGCATCTAGCACATATGGAAGGGATTTTGCGTGCTATTTCAAGGTTTGCTATTACGAAGTTTCACTGTATAGGAGAAAGTAGAATAAGACAGATCCCTTAAGTAAATATAGCCATAACTCCTGCATTAATTTAAAAAAAAAACAGTTGAACTTTTGCATGAAAACGCTTTAAGATACACTACACAATTATGACACTGAATTTTAAAAATATACAAAAATTTAATTTTTATTAAATTTTTCGCAAAACTTAATTTTGATCCATTTTATCTTATTTATGGAACCAAATTGACTACATGGGACTATATGGGTAAAATATTGGATAAAATGGATCAGGCTAGGGTTTCAGATAAATAATGTTTTATAACATTTTTCTGCTGATTTATAAGCAGTTTTTAAGAAATCGTAAGTAGTTAAACAAAAAAATCTTCTTTCTTTATCTATATAAAATATAGTTAGCTAATTCTTTTTCAAGAAATTGTTCAAAGAAAAAAATTTGTTTTAATAAAGATAAAAGGATAACAGATTGTGTACATTGTGTACATTTGATTGTGTAATATCATTTTTCTATTTATACTAATTAAATATTACTGATGATTATTCCCTGTGAATAGAGAATAAATTTTCAGACAATAAATTAAATCATCAATTAAAAATATTTCTTAATTTTGGAGCAAAATACCAGAAATTCCAGATAAATACAAAACAATGCACATTTTAATCGATCCATTAAATTAATTCTATTCCACATTTACCGATCCTTCTTATTCTACATGATAACTTTAAGATTTTTATTTTAATTTACATTATAATGCTTATTTTAATACAAATTATGAAATATTACTTCAGATATCTATAAAGAAACTTAAAAAATTTATAAAAATAATTTTTGCAGACATATAATGTGTATTATATTTATTCCTATTATTTATCAAAATTTTCTGATATAATTACTTTGGTAGAAAACCAGGTTTAAGCAATGAAATATTAAAACTTCTTTCTACTACTTTTTAAACATAATTTACTTAATTACATCATGTAAAATTTTCGTTTCCAATATTGTAATATAAAAATAATCTATGTCAACTTTTAAATTTGTTTAATTGAAAGTTTGCTTTTGTCAAAACTGATATAGTTTAATTCATTATGATATAGTTTAATTCATTAATGCGATCCTTTTCTATTTCACTGTATATAATCTCTTTCATAAATTAAAATTGTGCATGTTTTTCAAATAATTTATAATATAAGAACATTCCTGATTAAATATAAATTGTTAAGTAATTTATAAATTTCTATTTATCTTTTTTATTGTTTTAGTAATTGTTTTACTTATATACTATCAGCTTATTTATACATATCATGGTGCATGGTGCACGCATGCGTATATGTAGAATGAGCGAGTCATGAGAATATTTGATTACACATATAATATAGAGAAACAACTTTCTTTGGTTCATGATAGATTTTATATAACAGACAAACAAAGCTTGGCTTGAAAAGAACAGAAATTTAGCATACAAATACCTATCACAAATTATATAAAAGAACAATCGTACATTACATAGTTTACAATTCACGACTTACTAATTCTTTTTTTTGCAAAGCAATTAAGGGGCCTATTCTGTAACTTTTAACGATGTTATTATGTATCACTGCGCAGGTTTTTTATATCATGTAATAGCTGCGCAATAATACATAACGACAGCATTAAAAGTTACAGAATAGGCCCTTAAAGCAATTAAACCACTAATATAAATAAAAAGATGTACTTTTTTAGTATTACTATTTCTTGAGGAATTTGTAGAATACAAGCACATATACACATCATTATGATACATACAACTGTACTGATACTTTAAATACTTTTTACTCGATGTAAAATATCAGATTTTTTAAATATACATATATAAAAGGTGTATATATAACTGTACACTATATATAAAAGGTACCCACTCCCTTAAGACATTTCCACAAATTTCTTTCATGATATTTGACAGATTAATTGATAACAGTCTGTAATTATCTCTTTTTCTGTGATTATAATATATAGTATATATATTATTCAATAAAATTTTTATTACCAAAACTGCAAATATTTAAATTGAATTTAAACAGGATTAATTGCTCAAACATAATATAATCTTGAATAATAATATCCTGCAGTTATTAATATTTCCTAATTGTTGATATTCTATAATTACTTAAATATTTAAGTATTTTAACGAAAGCTTTAATTTAATTTTGTTTGTTTAATTATGTACAATAATTGTTTATTTATTTGCAATAAATTGGAAAATCTTTTTTAAAATTTTTTTCATAAAAAGAAAAAAGTAAGTCTGAAATTAATAAATCAATTCATAAAAATGCTTATTCAAATGTAAAATTCATCATATTAATATTTCCATACAACATTGTATAAAACTCTCTCTCTCTCTCTCTCTCTGTCTCTCTCTCTCTCTCTCTCTCTCTCTCTCTCTCTCTCTCTCTCTCTCTCTCTCGTGTTTATATATCTATTATAAAAATAATTATGATAGATATTTTGCATTACTCACTTTTCCAATTCCAAAATATGTCACAAGTGCAAGACACGGTGCCGCAAGAGAGAAAATTAATAAGTGTCTACTTATCCTCTTTCTATCTACACCTTCATGAAGAAGAAATGATACAAGTCCAAATGCAGCTGGTGCCTATAAAAAACAAATTATTGTTTAATGATAAAAACAATAGTAATATAATTGTATTAAATTACATTTTTTATTAAATGCTTGTTAATTGCTAAAACATTATATAATTAAAAATCTTACTTTGTGCAACATTATTGCAAAAAAAACTATCACTTCGACATCAGCTTGAGATGTAGTAGCAGCAGCTCCCAGTGCAACTCCATCAACTGCCGCATGTACTATAAGACCTAAAGTTGCTGTAATACTTTTTTGTCTTCCTCCACTTTTTCTGGCTGAACATTGATCAATTAAAAGCATAAATACAAAACCAAGTACTAAACTAATTCCAATTAAAGAATGTAAATCACCTGTAAAAACAAAAGTACTACTTAGATACCAATTTCATAAAATGTGCTAATTAATAAATACACAATTACATACTATATAATCCTTTTTCATTAGCAATTCCACCAGTAAATAATGCTCTTATACCCTCGGGTATAATCACTGCTAACGCAGTACCAACGAGAAGTCCTGCTCCTAATATTGATACCAATTGTAATTTATCCTTAAAAAAGCACATTGAAATGACATATTTAGTTTTATAAAAAATTTACATAAAAAATTTTCTATTTCTTATAAGAAATTATCTTACTTCTGATAAATTTATAACTAATGGCAATGATCCAGCTACACAAGAGCCAACAAACATAACAAGAGAAAGCATCCATAGCATTGCTCTTTCCTCCATTTTTATCTAATACTGATAAGAATTATTAATTTTCAACATTATTATGTTGTCAATAAAATACACGTGTCAGACATCAAGACGCAATTGAGTAACTATCAATCATAAATTATAAATTTGCTGTCACACACTGATCTATCATGCCAATGTAATAATTTTTATGACAGATAAAAATATGTAAGATATTATTCGCTGATTTATATACATGAACAATATTCATTGAAATCGATTAATTAAGCCACAAGAGTCGACAAGAACGACTAATTCTTCTTCTTCTTCTATTTGAGTGGCACTGATTGAATAAGATTCAATCATGCAGCCATAAATAGGTTAAATCAAGTACTTGAGAACTTGATATATGCACACAAAAATTGAGTCCAGACAAAGGACACGCGCGTTAACGCGTTTGTACACGTCCGTTTCCTACTCTATAGACTATTATAGACCAATTCTGAATAACTCCGAATTGATCTTGACCACTCTTGACATATGTCTATACGACTATGATCTTGAGAATCTTGCAGTGTAAACGTGAAGTTCTGGATTCAGCGATGCCAACACCTAGAAATAAACAAGTTAAACCATAGATATTGGCTGCGTTCAGAAATTCACCGCCAGTACCGGAAATCTATAATTCACGTTACGTATTGTAAGGAGGTCTGTACCCCTATTCTGTAACTTTTTGCGTTATGAATTATCTAACGAAAATTGGGTTATCCCATAACGCAATTTAGTAATAAATGATATTCTATTAGCTATGTTTGCGCTTTGCGTTATGCGTTGTCTCATCCTCGGGCATCTTCGGAAATATAACGCAAAGAGCGCAGAATCTAGAGGAAACTAGAGGAAACTAGAAAGAACTAGAGAAAACTAGAGAGAAATAATGACGTAATATGCTATGAACGAATGAAAATAAAGACTTATAAACGCGGCATTTGTTTTTCATAAGGAACATGAGTGTGAATTTGTTAGTATTTATTGTGTAAATAAATTAAATATTAAAATAAATTAAATATTAAAATTAAATAAATTAAAATCAGATACACATATCTCTCATATGTATGCATATATGTATTTTGTGTCTTTTATAGTATGGAAAATTCACAAAAAAATCAAGAGCTCCTAAAGCTACCAATACGCAGCTGGAATTTCTCCTTGCGTACATGGAAGAGCACAATGCTTTTGCCACAGGCAAATTATTGGGCGCGAGGGGTAAGGCAGCCCATGATGCACAATGGCAAAAATTAATTGAAAAGTTAAATTCTTTGGATGGACCATCAAAACTTGTAGATGCTTGGAAAAAGGTATAAGTTTTATATCACATGTATATATTTTTCTTTCTAATATTATTAGATTTTTAATATATTCTTTGTAGTGTGTGGTTTTAAAATATTTTTCCTTATTAATATTATATATTGCAGCTGTGGTGTGATCAAAGAAATCAAGCCAGAGCTCGAGCAGCAAAAGCAAAAGCGCAGCAGAGACTTACTGGTAATATTGGCAAACCAGTTCAATTAAGAGATTCTGATTTAAAAATATTAGCAATTTTTGGTGGCGAATCTTCTATAGGTTTACCTATAATGGAAGTGGGCGTTGGAGCACGACCTGAAGTTTGTTGTTTTTTCATAAAGATTTCCCAAATATAACACACACCATTATATATATGTAATTGGCATTATCTTTCATAGGATACTATAGAGTCATCGTTAATATTAGGATTAAAAAACAATACTGCAAAGGAAAAAAATGGTGCTGACGATGTTGTTAGTCGTGAAGAACAAGTATGTTATTTAAAGAAAAATATTTTGATGAATATATATATATTTGAAATATTTTGATGATTAAATTTATTATTAAATTAAATTTTCTTCTAAGCAATAACTAAAGAGAACATAAATATCATGGATGATTCAATTATATTAGAAGATTTTTTGCATGAAGGATTTTCTCAATCAAATTCTGATGATAATTTATCTTGTACTTCTGCCGATGTTATAATTTCTTCACTTATTGATAAACCTTCAACTAGTAATCAATGTACTGAGTATAGTACTACAACGCCACTAAAAACAGCTCCGAAACAATTGACGACAACATTAAAGTCAGATGAATTTAATAGTAAGTACAATAATATTAATAATACTTTTTAATATTTAACAACATTTTGCAATGTATATTAATATGTAATTATATATATTAATATGTAATTTGCAAACTTTTCATTGTTACAGACAAACGTCAGAAAAACTCTTTGGAAAAAAGAATAGATAATTTTAAAAACACACAAGACAAACAAACTGAAACTTTGCAAGTATGTAATTAATTTTTATTATTGTAATATAAATTTATATTTATATTTATATTATTTATTTTGTTTTTATAGGCAATAGTTGAAATTTTAAACCGTTTTACTTCTGCGGTAGAAAAGCAAAATGAATTAATCGAAAGATCTGTTAGCTTGCATGAACGAACATTAAAGATTTTGGCTGCAACTGTAAAAGATCTTACTGCAAAAATCTAATTTTTAATAACAATACACTTTATCTTTTGTTTAATTTTTTGTTCCAGTTTATTTTTCATATATAATATATATTTTTGCAAAATATTTTATCTTTTAATTACAAATTAAATCTTTAAATTTTATTTTTCAAAAGATTAATACATATACATATGTAATAAATGTGTATTATATATAATATATAAAACGTATAATATTAAATTAAAAATTAAAATAAGATGAACTAAAGTAAGAAATATAAGAAATAAGAAATAAGAAATATATAAATAAACTTTTGTATTTGAAATCATTTGTCATCTTTATTCTTGATGTAATAAACCAAATTGTGTTCGAAGAATTCTTCTCTGTATTCTTCTTGCCTCTGTCAATCTATCACCGGCATTCAAATTTTCTGCTCCAATTATCTCTTCGACTTGTACTCTAATACGATTACGTGCTAAAAGATTATTTCGAAGTCTAACTCTTTGCATAGCTTCGGCTTCAGCTTCCTCATCAATATCAATTGCTTGATCCATAAGATTATAACGTAGTCGCATATTATGCAATACAGCACAAGCTATCGTTATATTCGATGCCATAACAGGTTTGTAGTGAAGCACGCGATGACTTAAAAGACATCTAAATACATTTTTTAAAACTCCAAACATTCTCTCCACACAATTTCTTGTAGAGGTGTGACATTGAGTATATCTCGCTTCTGGGCTTCCTTCAGGAGCGTTTGTGATTGGAGTCATAAGTCAAGGTTCCAAGCTATAACCAGCATCACCTATAATCAATTAAACAAATGTTTATGTCGTCAACTAAATTCATTATATATTATATATGTATATAACAATGATAATATTCACCCAAAAGCCATGTTGATCGATCTCCGGAGTCATATAGACGTATCATTTCATCGCGTACTGCAGAATATCTCCATATAAAACTATCGTGAACTGTTCCCGGAAATCTAGCATTTAAACTTAATATTTCCAAGTCATGTGAAGCCACCTTGTAAACAATATAAATATATAAATACAGGGACAACAATATATATATATATATATATATATATATATATATATAACATAACAAATTGTTACAATATTTTCATATAAAATGTAAGAAAAATTTTGAAATTCTTGGCACTTAATAAAATGTGAGATAGATTTAAAGATATATATTTGATTGTAAGAGAGAGAGAGAGAGAGAGAGAGAGAGAGAGAGGGAAGGGAGATATTTGAAAATATATTGTTCTTCCTATAAATAACAAACTTACTGCCTGTACATTGATGGAATGGAAACCTTTATGGTTTGCATATGCTTCCTCATGATTACTCGGTTTTACAATAGCAATATGAGTGCAATCAATACAATAACTCCTTTAAAATTTCTTTCTTCTTGAAATCTGTAAAAGCATATTGGGAAAAAATATCTTAAACACTTATGTTTGGAAACGAAAAACAAGATATACATTAATTCTTACATATATACATACATATATACATACATACATAATACATATACATATATATATAATTATTATATTATTCTTTTTAAGAAAAATTAATTTAAAACAACCAATGTTTTATGGCTTAAATCCATTTCTAATAAATCATTTTAATTACAGAAAAAAGTGACCTTCTTTTCAAAGTTGCTCGCCTTTCCTCTGTTGTTGGAAATTTTATCCATTCATTAGCCAGCATTTCAGAAATACCTACTGCTACTGCTCTTATTGCACGACTAGTGGCAGGTTGTGATAATGATACTAAATAATCATTTCCAATACCTCTCTGATAGGAACCGATGACGAAAAAACGTAATGCAGCTAAAATCTGTAAACATTACAACTTAGCTTAATGTATGTAATTGTGTTAATTATACATATACACATAGATATACATATATATATATATACATATATATATATATATATATGTATACAATATTTTATAAGGATAAATATAATTATCTGAGTCTGTACACTCAATCCATTTGTACGTGTACGTTGCAGAGAAGGTGAATGTTGGAGAACATTACACAAAAAATGTACTACTTCTTTAGATAAACGGAAAACTTTTACAAATTGTTCATCTGTCAAATTAAAAGGCTCAACTGTATCTCTCAAATTTTTCATTAAAATGGCATTTTCTCTCATCCTCTCCCTCTCATTCTCTCTCTCTCTTCTTCATGTCCCACAATATCTATTAATATTGCAGCAAAATCCATTTCTTTTCCCTTTTATGTGTATCTATATGTAATATATAAAAATTGGCCTTATATTAACATTGTTACTTTTGCAAAGTAAAATAGAAAATGTTGATAAAAACGTTAAATTACAAATATATAAAAAATGTAAAAATATAGAATAAAAATGTTATACAAATTACTCACAATCGCCCAATAAAAAATTTTTTTTATGTAATCATATATAACAAATATATATAATTATATATATATACATATGAGTCAGTCAACATTAATATAAAATTATATATAATTATATATAATAAGTCACATATAATATTTATATAATTATACATATTATGATTTATACATAATTTTATATATTTTTATATAATTTTTCTATATAATTTTATATTTTATTGTATGATTATATATATAACAAAATTTTTATCGGACAGACAGCACGCATATCTCAAATTCGAAAGGTACTCAGAAGGATGCCTTATGTCATTTAAAAATATCTTAATATTTACATCCTCTGTACGCCTTTTGGACATATGCATGCTTTTGCTGTCTAAAATTATATGTTAATAATTTTATATTTTATATGAAAGAATAATAAAAAAATAATTACACAATTGTATGCGTTACGAAGTTTAACGCTGTCAAATATCCAGCGTTAGCGTTACTTTATATAACGCAAAAAAATTCGTTACAAATTGCATTAAGTAAACAAACAGAATATGATTTTCTAGTAATTTACAGCTTAGTGCAAATTTAACGCTTGCATAACGTAACGTTCGTTATGTCTCGTATTAAAATGTACTTACGGAATACGAAATCGTAAAGCGCGCGTTATGAGCTCTATAACGCATGCGTTATAACTATAATGCATGCGTTAAAAAGTTACAGAATAGGGGTACTGGGGTTATCTATAGGGATAACCAGGATGTCTAGGATGGATAAAAGGGACGTGGTAACGTGCGTTAGGTGGATGAGAAATGATACACACCGAAGATGTTTAAGGTCGAAGTGTATTTCGAGCACACGTCTTTACTCCACGCGAGTTACAAAGGAAGTCCTTGCAAGCCGTGCTTGCCGCAATTCCCTCGCCGCCGCCCGAGGGCGGGGGCCAATCATCTGCGAGACCGCAGATCGCATGCGCCTTCGCGCTAAGTAGTTACTAAGCACGCTGGTAACTACCGCCATCTTATTACTAGGAGTAAGGCTATTCCTTACAGCTCGGCCATTCCTGGCAGTTACATTCGTCCCGAATGTTTATTATTAAACAAACGTAGCTTTTGAAATAAACTGCTAGAAAATCCGATTCTAGACCTAAAATACAATGCTTAAATTCTTAAAGAGATTACATATATAAAAATATGAGGGAAATTTTTTTTTTTTTTTTTTAATTATAACATCTTGAATTAAAGACTATAGACTAAATAAACGATTATCTAAGCGGTTAAAATAAGAACGCAACGCTGCAACTTAAACTTAAATTGCACCACGGAACTTTGGCTTGGAATGCGTATTACTTATCGTATAATACTGACATAGAATAAATCTTTGGTTTCCTGTGATACCGTTTGTAAATTAAGTCAGTCGATGTTTGCTTATACTATAAATTAGATTATACTAGTTGCTAGTTGTAAACTATTAGCGCTTACATAAAGTCTTAACACTAGGCTATAGAAGTAATAGGAACTATTCTCGTGTATCAACGAGACCGACTGGTTTATTCCATTGCTTTATTCGATCTGGGGATAATATCGAATTATAGGGTTTATGTGTTATATTAAACCCTGGAATGTCGCGTATCACGTATCTATTTTTGTTTAGAACTTTGTCTACTCTATAGGGGCCTCTATACTTTGGTTTAAGTTTCTTTTCCTCACCCGGCTTGATGGTATCGCGGATAAGTACGAAATCTCCTTCTTTATATAGGGAGGGTTTTCTATGTCTCTCGTCGTAATATATTTTATTATACTCTTTTATCTTTTTTGTAGATTCTAGAGCGATGTCTTTGATACGAGTACGATCCTCTTCAAAATCAAGATTGCTTTTAGCAATATCGCGTAGGAATTCCACTAACTTAGCGTCAGCATGGTTAAGCTGATCGCAGCCAAATAAGACTTTAGCGGGTGAAGCTTTTAATGATACGTGGAATGTATTGTTTATTACGTATTGGATTGTGGGAATATAAATATCCCAATTATCACTGTCGTCGACCGTTTTCCTTAGGGAGGATGTAAGAAATCTATTGACTCTCTCTACAAGTCCGTTAGCCCAAGGGGCTGCTACTGCCACCATGTGGTGTGTAATCTTGTTGATATTTACAAAGTCAGCGAAATCCTGCGAAGAGAAAGCGGTTCCTCTGTCCGTTATTAACGTTGACGGAATAGTTACGTTTAAAAATAGGTTAGATAACCATTGAATGGTTTCTTTAGCCGAGGTGGACCTTACTGGAAAGAGCCAAGTAAAACGTGAGAAGGCTTCTATAACAACCAGAATATGCTTTTTACCGGAAGATGCTTCTTTTAAGGGTCCGCAATGGTCCACGTGCATGATTTCGAACGGACGGGAAGGGGTATCGGTGATTTGCATTTCTCCTTCGCGTACATTTATCGCGGAGTTTGACATTAAACACGTAATGCAGTTATTAATATAGTTCTGAACCTTTTTTCTTAACGCGAAAAACCAATAATTATTTCCGATTCCCTGAACCGTTTTTTCGACTCCACAATGTGACATTTCGTCATGGTATATTCGAATGACGTTGGTTATCATGGATTCCGGCACCACAAAGCGAGGTTTATCGGGACCTTTTCTAAAAACGAGACCTTCGATAAGCTCAAACTCTTCAAGATCTTCTGATTCGAGATCTTTAGCGATGGATTTAATTTTAGAGTCCTGTAACTGTCTGTAAATTAATTCTTTTTCAAGTGGGAGGGCTTCTATATAATTAACAGCCCGACTTAACGCGTCTACATGCGCCATCTTTTTTCCGTCTCTATGCATAATTTTGAACTTATAGTTCTGAAGTTTAAGAATCCAATGGGCGATACGCGGATTAATGTTCGCTTTATTGACCGCGAATACTAAGGCATGACAATCCGTGACGACCGTAAAGGATAATCCATATAAATAGATGTGGAATCTTTCGATGGTTTTTACCACAGCCAACATTTCTAATTCAAAGCTATGGTAACGACTTTCCGCCTGGTTGGTCGCTTGACTATAATACGCTATTGGTAGCCATTGACCCGCGTTCTGCTTTTGCAGCAGTATTCCCGCGATAGCAACCGCGCTAGCGTCTGTATGGATCTCTGTCTCGCAGAATGGATTATAAATGCCTAGGAGAGGATATGATGACAATTCCTTTTTTAAGGTTTGAAACGCCGTTTTGCATTCTTCATTAAAGTCGAAAGAGACAGATTTACGTAAAAGATTGGATAAAGGTTTGGCCTTTAGTGAATAATTTTTAATAAATTTTCTGAAGAAACCAGCTAATCCGAGGAATCTCTGAACTTCTATTAGTTTTTTAGGTTGCGGGAAATTTTGGATTGCCTCGACATGACGCGAGCTAAGCGTGATACCATCTGGCGAGAATATATAGCCCAAATACTCAATTTTTGTTCTTAAGAATAAACACTTATTATAGTTCAACTGAAAATTGTGTCTCTTTAGCTCAATCAGTACCATTTTTAAAGTTTTTAAATTATCTGAAATAGAAGAGGATGGGACGAGGATATCGTCTATGTACACAATAATTTTATCATCTCTAATGAGAGGTTGCAAAATTTGTACGAGTCGTTTCTGGAACTCGGCTGGTGCTTCACAGAAACCGAATGGAAGCCTTGTGTACTCGAATTGACTGTCGGGGGTCGCAAACGAGAAATATTTTGTTACCTCAGGATGTAATTTAATATTATGAAAACCATCTTTTAAATCAAGAAGAGTGAACACTGATTTACCGCTAAGGCGAGACAAACAATCTTCAATTAGGGGAAAGGGATATTTTTGTTTGTTAATTCTATTATTCAAAGGACGTAAATCCACGCATAATCGCATCGTTCCATTTTTCTTACGGACGGGCACCACCCTTGCGCAATAGGGGGATGAACTAAATTTAATAAAACCTCTATTTAATAGGTCGTCCGTAATCTCTCTTATTTTAACGCGTTTAGCCCACGCGAAACGCCTTGGGGAATAAGCATAAATTGATTCGTCTTTTAATGCTACTTTAACATAATAATCATCCTCGATTGTGTCTATTTTCGTATTTTCTACCTCGAGTATTGTATCTAATAAATCCTTTTTAACCGATAGATCAAAATCTATGCTTAAATCAGAAAAACAATTTTCTAAATTGCTATTAGAATTTTCCATAACTTCAGCAGACGCTATTTCTGAGAAAAGCTCGAATCTATTATTATTTTCTATTTTATCGTTCTTAATTGATATCGAAATTTCGTGCTCCGCGAGAAAATCACGACCAATAATCATGTCTGCTGAACATGCCTTTTCTTTTAAAACATATAAATCAATAGGTGCTAAAAGATTAGGTAAATCCTTCAATTTAATACTAGTAGAAAAATAACCTTGAATTGCTATCGGATGATTACTTAACGCTTTATACGAATGAGTTGATTTCTTTAAGGAAATAGAAGTAGCAGTATTAAATTTCGAAAATGTTGACTCATTAATAAAAGAGATTGGGCTTCCCGTATCAATAAGCGCGAAAAGTGAACAATTATTATCGAGAATTTCAACGACTTCAATTAACGAGTTATTAGTGACTAGTTTCTTACACATGCTCTGAACACACGCAATTGTTGAGGACGAATTCTCCTTGGATTCCTCGGATTCCTCCACCACTGCTACGGAGGAAGGTTGACCAGGTTGTTGCGGAGACTTATTGTCCTGCTGTTTCCTCCTTAATTTCGGGCAATTGTCTCTGATGTGGTCCTTCGCATGGCAATAGACACAATGTGTCTGAATTTTTGTGCCGTTGGGCTGTGAACTTTCTTTTTGTGAAGGATTCGATGTACTTGGTTTGACATTTTTTGGGGTTATGTCTTTGGTTTTGTCTTTAGAATTTGAATACTGAAACTTTTTGAAAGTGTCACTACAAGATTCAGCAATAAAATGTACTTCTCTAATGAACTGATTAACCGTATTTACTCTCAGAGTAACTGCAGCACATTTAACCGAGAGATTGTTTATACCGTTAATTAATAACTTGATCTTATCGGGGTCTTCTAACTTGAGACGCTGCATTAACGCTAACTTGTCCATTGCGTAATCTCTGAAAGTTTCTGTAGCACAATTCCATCTGCGTGCTTCAATCTTCTGCATGACGACATGAAATAAAACTTCTTTTTTAAAGTGGTCGATAATGGCTGCCCTGAAAGAAAGCCAGGAGCGATTGGTTTCTCCTGTACACAAGTCCAGCCAACGCCGTGCAGTTTTGGTTAATTTAGATGTAGCGGCTGACAGCATCACTACTTGAGACAGATTATGAATCTCCGCTACATTCTCTATTTTCTCAATCCAGGATTCAATGTCCTCGTCATCTGTTCCTCCAAAAGTGGGGATCTGCGATGACAGAAATTTCACAGCTTGTTCAGTAGCTGCCGAAGAGATATCTGGAATTCTATTAACTGGATGGGCCTCTGTGTCTTGAGGGAACGTCAAACCCATGTTATTGTTGAGTTGTAGTTGGTTGCGGGGAGGTCCTTGATTGATATTCAAGGTAGCGACCAACTGTTGCATCAATGCCTGTTGCTGCGACATCTGTTGCAGTATTTGCATCTGCAGCAGATGCGATTGAGACATCTGCTCTCTCTGCAAGCGGAGCTGCTCCACTATCAGCGAGTCTGACTGCATGAGGGGCTTGTCAGCGGGAGGCCTCTGCGAGCCTGATTCAAAAAGAAAAAGTTCAGGCTCAGAATTGACTTCATTGTTACCTGCTGCGAATTCAGGTGAACAGGCCTCGTCCCTGGCTTTCATCGTCTGTAAAATGTCTGTTTCAAGAGGTCCATTTCTTGTTAAATGGTCCACGATAGCGTCGACCCATCGGTGATGGAGATCAGTAGTTAACTTAATGCCATATTTCTTAGCTTCTTCCGGTAGGGAGGGCAGCGGTAGCTTTTCGAGCTGACTCTTCACCAGTTCGACTGACGTGCCGGAAATAGACATGGTCTTTTTAACTGCAGAGCCAATCTTCAACGGTTGACACCACGAACGAGTTCAATGCGATAGAAACCGCGAACGAGTTCAGCGTGGGTAATGCCGCCGATGAGCACGTGCTTGAATACGAAAACCGGAAAAGACGCTACCACGCTTCCCAATATGGCCGCCTCCTCTATACACGTGCTGCTCGCGTGTATAAGATGGCGAAACCGGAAGACCGATCGCGTTCCCGCGCACGAGGTACGCGCCACGCGGTTGCCGCCACGCACGCGTCACTGCTTTTACACTACGCGTTCAACGTGGTTAACACCGTACGCGCGTTTAACGGGGTTCTTTTTTTTCACTCTGAACGACCTCGGCGTAACTGCTCCTGCAGACGAGTTCAATGTTCGATGCGATTGGCGCCGCGAACGATCTCGACGTGCCCGCATTTGAGGCGTTCTCTTGTCTCTCTCTCTGCGCGCGCTTCTCTCCCAATATGGTCGCCTCTTTCTTTCGCGCGTGATCCACGTGTTCGAAATGACGAGACAAAAACCGGTCAATGTTCCAATGACGAGAACTTGGAACGACCATCGAATTTATGAGTCAATGGCGAAAAGGTCATACAACCCACGAAACGGTCACTCCCGCCGGAGACACGTACGCCCTTTAACGCGCAATACTTACTGACGCAACCGACGGTATAAAAGCGACGACCGGCGTGGCGCGTACAAAGACTAATGCCGACTCGTTGAAAAAAAAAAATTTTGTCTCTTAGAAAACATCCACTTGCACGTACGAGGAAAGCCTCGATCCCACTTCTGAGGCTGTAAGGAGGTCTGGGGTTATCTATAGGGATAACCAGGATGTCTAGGATGGATAAAAGGGACGTGGTATATTTATAAATAAAAAATTAATTAAATTAATAATAAGTAAAAAATAAATTAATATAAAAAATTAATATAAAAAGCTATAAATTTAAATCATAATTTGATTAAAATGCATGATTGCTTAAATGCTTGATACCTTTGTTCTAAGAATAAGAAAAAAGTAATTTATTGCAGATATTTTCTACATTATATTTAATTAAGACTTATTAAGAAAAATTGATTTAAGATAAAATTTATTTCATTGCACATGCGGATATACGTAAAAATATTTTAGTAATAATTTATATCGCTGTATTTATATCGTATTATATATACTAGAATGCAAAAACGTTACACGCATTTAATAAAACATATTAATAAGTTCAGAAGTTTCATGAAGTTTCGATATATATATTTTTGATCCACAATTATATATATGGATGTAGCACGGACATGAACCACTAAATGATCGACAGTATCGAAAAGTGGATGTATATTAGAACGGACATGAACCAAATGACCGACAGTTTTGAAAGTGGATCAGTGATTCCAATTCCTAAAAGTGGATGTATGGCGCTGCTCTACGGCCTAGTAAAAGCGTCTCACGAAAATCGCCGGCATGGCCGCTCTCAGGCTTCTCTCTGCTTACAGTATATTATAGATTTCCAATACTGGCGGTGAATTTCGGAACACAGCCATTGTTACGCCTGAATGAGTGATTGGGTGCGTTCAGAACAACAGTTGAACTGTTCCATTTGCTGCTTAAGCGCTTAGAATTGCAAACAAAAGTCGTTCCCTTTGGGTGCGTGAGCGTAATATATCTAATATAAATAAATACAAATATAAATACAAATTGATCTGTTTTTTGATTTTAGAGATTAGAATTACTAAAATCATTGAGAGAAGTAAGGTATAATAAATAAAATAAGCAGTGCCAAGATGGTGAAAAAAGAAATTGCTATTTTGTGTTTGCTAATTTTAATGTTATTCGAAATATTTTGTGACAATGAAGATTCTTCATGTAATATAGAATTAAAAAATATTATTATATTTCTTAATGAACATCGTATTGAAAATCCAATATTACGACTGCAGGATTATGTAGAAAAAGTTTTATCATCGTATACTAATGTGCAATTCAAATCATATTTCAGGTAAATGTAATATTGTTTATATAAATATTTGCACAAGTGTCAACTTTATTTTGGATAATAAGACAAAGTTCATATATATTTACAATATATTTGAGTGAAAAATAGATTATATGTTTTATTTTATGTTATTGTTTCCTAAAGCTGATTTTTTTAAAATTGATAATTATAGAATGAAGCGGACAACATTTCATTACATCTTAAATATTATAAAACCTTCATTAATAAGATCAAGCAGCGGACGTAAAACAATATTTATATGAATAATATAAATTTTTAATATGAATAATATAAATATTGAATATATATATAATATTAATATTAACCCAGATAGACAAAAAGATATCTTTTAGATTTCTAAAAGATGTCTTACTATATCTTGAGATGTCTTTCATTTTTTACCAAAAGATATCTTTTAGGAATCTAAAAGATGTCTTATGCAACAGTTTCAGATATCTTTCAGATATCTATAGATGTCTTAAAGATATCTTGCAGAAATCTAAAAGAAGTCTAATATTTATCTTTTAGACAACTTATAAGATATCTACAAGATATCTATAGATGTCTTAAAGATATCTTGCAGAAATCTAAAAGAAGTCTAATATTTATCTTTTAGACAACTTATAAGATATATTCTAGATGTCTTAGAAAATATTTTTTAGATGTCTTCAAGATATCTAAATAGATCGAAATCTATATTGGAAAACTAAATGACACATATAGCATGACAATGTTAAGTTTATTAATTAAAAGTTGCTGCATAACTGTTTGCAATAACTTTTAATTAATAAACTTAACATTGTCATGCTATATACGTTAAAATTGTTTTCTTGAAAGAACTTGAACACTATTTTAATGTGAAAACATGGAAATATATTTAAAACTACATAGAAATATTACACATACAAAATATTAAACATTACGTATTAATGCTAAAATTACTATACTACATATTATTAATAAAAATATATGCGCGCGCGCGCGCGCGCGCGCGCGTGTGTGTGTGTGTATGTATGTATGTATATATATATATATATAGATATATAAATACAAGTATATATATATGTATATATATATCCGTCTCTCTCTAAA
Organism: Lasius fuliginosus; assembly: GCA_949152495.1. NCBI lineage: Eukaryota > Metazoa > Arthropoda > Insecta > Hymenoptera > Formicidae > Lasius > Lasius fuliginosus. The sequence goes on along the minus strand of OX424453.1, from coordinate 12,808,506 downwards.
GCCTTTTCCACAATGCCAGGCAACAGGCAATAGGAACAGGAAATAAAAGATATTCATCAATAAGAGCAGGGAATAATATCTATTCTCTGCTCTCATTAGTAAATATCTTTTATTTCCTGTTCCTATTGCCTGTTGCCTGGCATTGTGCAAGGGGCTTAATATTTAAGCTATCTAATATTAATGCTGATTTTCATTGTTGTTTCTTCCTTCTCCTTGCATCTTTTTCATCTGATATCGCATTTTATCACCTGCATGTTGCAACCAATTCCTTATATGTTTTACAATCAATGCAATGGAGCAATCAGGTGTCTTTCCTTTTACATAAGTCACAGCCCCTGTGGATGATATATACACATTTATATTAGTGAATATATTGGAAAAAATAAATATATTGGAAAATGTACTCTATTTATATAATATTAGTATTTGAAAAATCGTTAATAATAAAGTTATAATTCTTATACATGTCACGCACACATCACAAAGAATATAAATAACAAAGTAATGCGAACAGAAATTGAAAAGCAGATATATAAATAATAGATATATAAATCTTTTATTAAAGTACACACACTTACCAATTATAGTGTTTGCAAACGTAGAATTTTCGATTGCAACAGTATTTTTTGCACCAGTCCAAGATAACTTGTGTCCTACCTCAAACGTAATGCAGGTTGTTAATATATTGGAAATCATTTTTTGTACTGTGTCAGCACCAATATACTTTATTTTCTTGTACTGCAAAGAATATTGCCATATATTATTAATGATATATTTATTTTCAATATATATAAGTCTTCTATATTCTATAAATTAAAAAAATTTTCTGAAAAGTTTAAGATATTTTTGGGAAATCTTCATAAATTTATTATTTATATATGTATATTTATATTCATATTTATTCAATATTTGTTGCAGTTGTACTTTAATGTTATTATAAATTTATTTATTATAAATAAAACAGCAAACGACATATGTATATTATACACTTTATAAAATTATTGTTACTGTTCGTATTATTAATTCTTATCCATTTTTCATTAATTATTTATTTATTTAAATGTAATTTCTATAATAAAAAATTCTCATATCTTATATTTTTCAGAATATTTCATACATTTCATTAAATTTATAAGGGTTTCCAAAAATATCAAAAATTTTTTGAAACTTTACAATTTTTTTTTAAACATTATAAACTGAGATATTTCAAAATTTACATATAAAAAGTACTTACAAAGCATTTACGAATTGCTTCGTCATTTTGTAACCTTTCATTGAATTGCATATATTCCTCAACGGATGTCAATGGAAAATCAGGCATTAAATCCTTCGTTATTTCTTCATTTTGTTCATTTCTTGGAAATCGTTCTCTTAAAATGGTAAGTATTTCTTGAAGTTTTGTTTTATTTCTACTTGCTTCGCGTCTCATTTCAGTTTTAAATTGTTCGACGTCTTCACGTAAAATATTTATTGTTTCATGTAAAGCATCTGAAATAAAAAAATCATTTATATTTATTCTATTACTTTTTGATGCAATGATTGTGAATAAAACTTTATATTTTTAATGTTATAATAAAAAGAGCTATAATAAATTCATAAATTATACAATAAAAATATTTTATGAAAGTAGTTATAAATATATTATATAATACTAAGTATATTTTATGAAAGTAATAATATATAAGTATATAAAAAGATTACGCCACAATATTAAAAATATTACTTATTAAAATTATTTGCAGTTTAATTTTTTCATATTAATCACCTTTAAAGAAAAATGTCACTTACGTAAAGTTGTATGTATATCTTCGTCCACATTATTCATTTCTACATTCACCTCTGCTTCTATATCAAATAATAAAAATATAAACAAAAAACTTTTTTCAGACACCAGGAGTTATTTGAAATGAATAATAATTTTCTTCGACTTGACTGGCAAAATCTTTATTTAGAATCGTACTACGTTTCGACCATACGGATTGTGGTCCTTATCAAGTACACAAAACTGTAACAATTTATGTCAAAATCAAAATCAAAATCCCCACTGCATTAAGATTAATTACAATAAACACATGATAATGTTAAACACAATAAACAACGCAAAAGGACCACAATCCGTATGGTCGAAACGTAGTACGATTCTAAATAAAGATTTTGCCAGTCAAGTCGAAGAAAATTATTATTCATATTAATAAAAATATATCCAAAAATGATTTAATTCTTAATTAAATTTTTATTAAGGCTCTTAGGTATTCGTCACAGCTATGTTACATTGTGACATCAGAGGCGAGAAAGTGCGTGTTAAAAATTCTTGTAGCATTTCCAAATAAAAAGATAAAATATCACTTTAGAGGGCTTTAATACACTTTTAAAATCTTTTACCACTTTTAATATCTTTTTATTTGGAAATGACATGTAAAAATTTTTAACGTGTTTTTTTCGCTTTTGATGTCACAATTTCAACATGCGAAAACTCAGGAAACCTTAAAGTTTCTTTACAACCTATTATATATGACAAAAGACAAAATATATACCTCTATTTAGGTCTTCATTTTCCTCATCGATTTCTTCATTTTGCTCATTAATTTCTTCATTTTCATTAACGTCAAATTCTTCATATTCTTTGTCAATTCCTTTATTAGAATCAGGACCATTATTATTTATTTCGTCATTTTCATTACTTTCATCTTGAAAAATTTCAATTGAAAATGAATGATGTTTTTGAGACGGAAGAATATTGTTAAAAAATGGCTTTTCTGCCAAGCATGAGGTTTTCTTTTTCTGGAACATTAAAAGTAAACATCAATTTATATATATAAATAAATCTTAATACCACATGTACGCACATTACATTTAAATAAAATATCTTTAAGCGTTTTCAATTTTCAAAATACTCACATGCTTTATGTCAGACTCTGGGTTTGCTGATTCAATAGAACATTTTCTCTTTTTAACTTGATCGTCATGCGTTTTATAATTTGATGGAGGCCGTTCAATTTTACGTTTTTTCGCAATACTTGCTGCAATATAATACAAAATTATATTTTATAAATTTATGATTTATCAATATATAAAATAATTTTTATACATATTTATTTTACACTATATTATTTTTTGAATATCTTATAATATATTTTCTATTATTTTATTTGTTGTAATGACATTCTAAATTTACCATTATGCGCGTCAGAATCGTCAGAAGAATCATCATAAAACGTTCTCGGCGTTATCAAACGTTTCGAAGGCAGTTGTTGAACTTCGTTTAAAGCGGCCAGTTTATTTTCATCTGAAGTAGAAATATCAATACATGATTTTTCTACTTCTAATATCAATACATGATTTTTCGAGCCTTGTCATACGTATCATATGGTCCCAATATTTTATGATAATTGTACACTTTCCAGACACTTGTAGGATTGACTTTTTTTTTTATTGCCTTTGTCATGTTACATTTTGATGCAGGACATATAAATGTTTTGTCTTTTAAACTCACCCAATTGTGGGGAACGATTTGGCAATATTGATCCCAAAATATGATATTATACATCTGAAATAAAAAATATTGATTAAATTATGATAAATATTTAAAAGAATAATCGGAAACAGTAAATGTATAAAATTATATAAAATTAAATAAAATTATATAAAATATATACATATAACTACTGATGGCAGTGGGAGGGAAGCTGCACGAATAGAGTGAGAGGCAAATATTATAAAGTTTGTTCCGTCTCTTTCTAATAAAGCCTAATTTGTTGGAAAAAAAGTTAGCAGTATTTGTCAATCAGCTTCTATTAAAATGAGACAGAATATGACCTCATATTATTTGCTTTTCACCTTAGTCGTACGGCTCCATTTCCATTTGCCATCAATATAGTCCATTTCATATGTCGATATAGTAATAACTCACTTTAATCATTTGTGTGCAGAATAGGAATTATACAAAATGTGTTTTTATAAGGAAGTTTCATTGCCTTGACAGTTATTTTACTAATTGAATGTATTTCAGCGTCAGACCATTCATCTCCAACATGAATTCTTAAATATCGTGAATCACATGGATACGAAATAATATTGCAAGAATTTTTTAATATTTTTCCTATTACAATTGGTTCTCCATTTTTTTTGCCAATATAATTAATCTTAAGAACATCTTTATCCATGTAACAATAAGAATCAGCTTCTTTTATACAAGATAATGTAAAATTCTTAAATTTTGCTGCTCGATGAGAATGTGTACATCCTAAAGGTAATTCAACATTATTGGCTTTTTGAAAAATAGGATATTGTTTAGCCTCATATTTAATATTTATTACTTTTTTAGATTTTTCTATTAATCTTCTGTGTAACTGTTGTAATGGTTGTGCACTTTTTCTCAGCATTTGCTTCAATTCTTGAAAATAATTTTCAAAGGAAAAGCACTGAACATATCTAAACATCCATAATTCTTGACATCTTCATACAAGTGAATCAAGTTATGCATGTTGTACGTAACGTAAGATTCAGAGTATAATATTTTAAATGTTTGTACAAAATGTACTAGCAATTGATGTGCATATTCATTATTGTATATACAATCGGCAGGATTGCAAAAAATGGAAATTACACAGTGTAGAACATAAAAATGTTTTAAGTAATCATTCGGCAAATATGACCACAAAGTAACCAAACCTGTATATAAGAGAAATAATCTCAATTCTGTCGCTTTCCAGCGATCCAATTCATCTAGACCTCTTGGTTTTCTGGAAAATTTCATGGGTATGTATGGTATTAACAGTTTCAAATCTGCAGATAACTGCTGAATTTGAGAGGCACGTAATTTAATACCCTTTATTCCTTGGATCCACAATTTTATAAGTCTTTTCATGACACCGAGACAAATGAGATGCATGTAATCCAAGGGAAACTGCGTTATCATTTTCAATCCAATTTTTTCCAAAGGTGAATCATTCAAATGGTGATCTTCATTATGCCGTAATAAAAATTTTTCATCCGTGCGTAATGGAGCATTTTCATTAAGAAATAACATTCGATTATCTCTCCACTCACCTTCCTCTTCACATTTGTCACATCCATAATATCCTGTATGGCCTTTAATGCATTTCATGAATGCTTTTGCAGGAGCGTCACATATTATAGCCTTTATCAAAACCTTGTATTTGTTTCCTTTATATTGAAATCCTTTCTCTTGAATGTCATTATATTCTTCAATAAATTGAGTAATAATTTCATCAGGTTTGGTCGGTTTAGAGTATCCATGGAATACTCCAATAATAAATGGTTTTTCCCGATAATCTGCGTGAATAATTTGTCCCAAAAGTGGCCAAAATTGTGATTTTGAACTTTTTGCTAATCCGTCAATACCTAAGTTGATTTTAATTGGATTTTCAGGATGTTTATAAAGAGGTCTAGTTTGTTGTAAATGATCTTTTAGTGCTTTTTATAATCCATGATAATAAAAAGTGCCAGATTGACTAATCATTGATGTTGTTGGAGTTTCCAATAATGTTCGTGCATCACAAGGAAGATTTTCATGTCCATTAGCTTTGAGACCTTTCAACAATTTTGTAAGAGCTACATGAGTAATATTATTCTCAAGACTCCATGACCGTAGTAAGTTTCGTAATGGAAGTTCTTTCTGTGGATTAATATTCAAATCTTCACAATATTAATTATTGTCAGTCAATTCTTCGTCCAATTCTATATCAGATTCTTTAAAATTTGAATAAGAGTCAGTCCTATATTCTTCGACATCTTCAGATACATCGTTGTTATTTGAATTACTATTTTCTATAAAAACTATGTTATCAATAGGCCCTTCTTGAGGAATCTCAATTTTTGGATGTGTAATATTAACTGTGCAATCTGTTTCTTGTCGTCGACGCCATTGTTGAAACCGACTCAAATCCTCGTATCTTTTCCTTTTCGGCATTATTGTTTATTTCCAAAATTATTACGTCTATAATTATTTATTTTCAAAAATCTCTTTTCACAAATTATTTATTATAATTATTCATTATTTTTTACTATTTTGTAGTATTTTTTATTATTATTTACTATTGTATTATTATTCTATTATTACTATTTTATTGTTTATATTATAACTATTATTATTATTATTGTTATTATTCGATTACTTTTTACAAAGAATTCGTTATTATGCGATATCAAATAAGGTATAAAATATAGTAAAAATAAAAGTCTTTTTAAAATATTTTTTACTTTTTTTGCTATCATAACATGTAATAAGAGATATAAAAAAAGTCTATTTTTAATGCTTTAGTTTAAATAACACAATTTCGGATTCATTACATTCGGAAATCACAACTTAAAAGAAATTAAAGAGCGAAATAAATGACGTTACGAGTCTCGTACAGTTGATCGAGCACAATCTTTAACATATTTAAAGTTAATTTAAAATAAATCGCGTCCAAACTACACATTTCAAATTTTATTTTCGTTTTTGAAAAAATCCCAATATAGTAATTAATACTTGAGATATAAATATTTAAAGTTTTACAATTTTTTACTACTTTTTAACTGTACCGTTTCAAGTTTATAAATTGAAACCTTTATTGCCATTAAACAGATATTTTAACAGTTAAAAACTTGTTTAAGTTGCAATTTTCGAATGTTAAACTCGAAATTTTATTACTATTCTAATTGTAAGTAAAGCATTAAAGATGGACATTTTTTGTGTCTTTTATTATGTTATAATAGCATATTGAAACATAAAAGATATTGGAAAAATACTTTTTAAAAAATATTAGAAAAAAGGTATAAATATAAGTATAAAAATATAAATGTAAATATAGACACACATAAAATAGACACATATTTTACATTCATTATACAGGATGTGTCATAAGTCACGTTTTCTTTAAAGAGTTATCAAATAATCGAAAAATTTATGTGAATTATTATTATTTATATTTCAATTAAAATATCTAACTGTTTTGATAACAATAAATTGTTTTGTTAACAATAGATATAACATTAATTAACTAACAAATAGTAAGATTAAAGATATTCAAATAATTTGCTCTCATTGTTTGTGACAGAGATTATGATCTGAGAGACGTAAGAAATGATAGTACGGCGGATAGTACGGCAAATCAAACAAGAAGAAGAAACATAACCTCAAAGAGGTGTCGCATTTTTCAAGTCTCAATAAGGCAAAGGTATAATTAAGGTGAGTCTCCGTTTCCTTATTCCTATACTATCCTTTATTACAAATAATAATGTTGAAAAACGAGTTGAAGGTTCTGAAAGCTAGACGAGCGTCGATTAAGGCACAGTGTACACGCATGAAAAATGCCATAGAAGCAATAGATCCCGAAAAACCCGAAAGGGTCGATGTCGTCTCAGTTCAGCAAAGAAGAGATAAATTCAAGGAATACTGGGATCAATACAATGACGTTCAAACTAGAATATTCGAGTTATTAGAGACGATAGATGATTTGGACGACGACGTCGAAGAGCTCAAAATCGAGCATGATGAAGACGCTGCAACTTTCGAAGAAAACTATTTCGCTACGGCAAGTAAAATTGAACGCCTATTGACAGGTAAGCAGGCGAATCCTGATCAAGTACAAACGGCACGTGTCGAAGAACACGCACGTGATATTACTCAGATGCACCTTCCAAAGATCGCAATATGACTATAACGGGAATAAATCAAGCACAAACGCATTCACGTCATATAAAAAACGTAAAAATAAAATCATTGCAAAATACATTTACGTCGGTCGCGCAATGTTACGTGTTAAATAAAATAACAGAAAATATTCCTCAGGTCTTCCTCAAGATCAACGATTTGAAGATTCCTAATAATATAAGACTAGCAGATCCTCAGTTCCATGTACCGGCGGAAATAGACATGCTCATAGGCGCTGAAATCTTTTGGCAGTTGTTATGCATAGGACAAGTATATTTACATAAAGACCAGCCTATGCTACAGAAGACTCAACTAGGTTGGATTGTTGGCGGGAGAATGCATTATCAAAAAACTTCTCCTTCAAGAACATGTAACCTTTCGATCAATCATGAATTGAATGAAGTCTTAACTAAATTTTGGAACATTGAGTGCGTTAATAACGTCGCACCTTTCACCCCTGAAGAAAATTACTGCATAGAACATTATACGAAGAGCACCATAAGAGATGAGAATGGTCGCTTTATAGTAAGCATGCCTATTAAGAATAAAAAACTGTTGCAGTTAGGAGAGTCTAAGGATACAGCATTGAAGAGATTTCTTTCATTGGAAAGTAAATTACATAAACACCCTTCATTGAAGGAACAATATGCGCAGAGTTTCACAGAATATTTGAGAGCAGGCTATATGGTATGTGTCGATAAGCAACGTGCACACGATATTTCAAGATATTACATACCACATCATGCTGTATTTAAAGATACTAGTATCACTACCAAGGTACGTGTCGTATTCGATGCGTCGTGCAAAACTAGTTCAGGGTTGTCGCTAAATGATTGTTTGATGGTAGGACCGAACCTACAGCAAGACCTTTTATCTATCTTGTTAAGATTTCAAACCTTCAAGTATGTAATCACCGCAGATATTCAACGAATGTATCAACAAGTACGTATAAACAAGGCACAAATCCGATTACAATCCATATTATGGCGTAACAATACTAACGAAGAGATAGATACCTTTGAGCTGCTAACTGTCACGTATGGACTGTCCTGTGCATCATTCTTAGCTGTTAGAGCTATGCACGATTTAGCTGAAATAGAGGCCGTCAATTATCCTATAGGTTCCGCAACTGTTTTTAATGACTTCTACATGGATGATTTGTTAACGGGAGCCAACACTAAATCAGAAGCTAAGCAAATTCGTGATCAAACAACTATGCTTTTGAAGAAAGGAGGTTTTCAGCTGCGAAAATGGGCATCCAATTGTTCGGATCTATTAAAGGATATACCACATAGCAGCATGAACGAACCTATTTATTTTATTGACAACAGTGAGAAGATACGTACGTTGGGTATACAGTGGAATATCAAAGAGGATACATTCCAATATGCTATTAACATTGTGAGTGTTCAAAGAATAACTAAACGCAACATGATTTCAACTATAGCAAGAATTTTCGATCCACTCGGTATCTTGGGTCCAGTCACACTCCTTGCAAAAATACTTATACAGAAGCTTTGGCAGCTAAAATTAGACTGGGACGAAGCAGTTCCTATGTCTATTTATACTTCCTGGTTACAACTGGAAACACAATTACATACGTTTACTAAATTTCAGATACCTAGACAAGTTACAAGTCGCGAGACTCCATCGCAAGTTCAGATACATGGATTCTCAGATGCTAGTGAAAGGGCCTATGGAGCTTGTATATATATAAGGACCACCGATCAAACAGGACAACATTTCTCACATCTGATATGCTCCAAATCTCGTGTTGCACCGTTAAAATATGTTACATTGCCAAGGCTAGAATTGTGCGGTGCCTTGTTATTGGCTCAATTAATGGAGGTGTTAAATTCATTACAAATACAGACACCACAAGTTTATTACTGGACAGATTCCACTATCGTCCTGCATTGGATAAAGGCTGTCAATAAGAAATGGAGTATTTTTGTCGCCAACAGGATTAGTGAAATACATCAGTTGTCATCAATGGAACAGTGGTATCACGTAGGTACTAATTTTAATCCAGCAGATCATGTGTCAAGAGGATTGCTTCCATCATCTTTAATTGACTCTAAATTGTGGTGGCATGGGCCGTCATGGTTGGTTGAGGATTCACGAAATTGGAATATGAACATACCCGCTGTATTATCTCCAGAAGTGCCTGAGCAGATCATATGTAAACCCGTCATGATGGTTACAACCAATAACTACGATTTGTTCGACAGATTCTCTTCCTTCACTAAGTTGATCCGTACGATAGCATGGTCACTGAGATTCGTACATAATTCTCGAAATAAAATAGAAGACAGAAGAACGGATCATTTAACTACGCAAGAATTAAATGACGCTAATTTATGCATTGTGAAGATTATTCAGAAAGATTTCTTTAAGGAAGAATTGCATAGTTTGAAAACCAAGAAGATAGTTTCATCAACTAGCAAGATTCAAGGATTAGCTCCCTTTATCGATCCACAAGGTATCATAAGAGTCGGAGGACGTTTGTGTAACTCATCAATTCCATTTAATAGAAAACATCCAATATTATTACCTGCGAATGTCTTCTTCACAAAATTAATTATAGCTTACGAACATCATAAACAATTACATGCTGGCGTACAAGGCACATTAGCAGCCATTCGTAATAAGTATTGGCCATTGACGGCACGAAATAGTATAAAAAAATATATTAGATCATGTATAATTTGCTTTAAGATAGCTCCACGTACTTCTGAAGTGACTATGGGTAATCTGCCAGAATACCGGGTAACGCCATCGAAACCTTTCAACCGCTCCGGTGTGGATTATTGCGGCCCTATATACATAAAGTCTGCACAACGTCGCAATGCCAAAACCATAAAGGCATACATTGCGATCTTCGTTTGTTTATGTACAAAAGCTGTACATATTGAACTAGTAAGTGACATGACTACGGAGGCATTCATAAATGCACTCAAGAGGTTTATTGCACGACGAGGAAAAATATCTCACATATTCTCAGATAATGGAACAAATTTCCAAGGAGCAACAAAACAACTTAAGGAACTATATCAATTGTTACGCAATAAGGATCATCAAGACAAGATAGATAATATGCTAAAGGAAGACTATATAGAATGGCATTTCATACCTCCCCACGCGCCTCATTTCGGCGGAATTTGGGAGGCAGCCGTCAAGTCGGCAAAATATCATCTAAAGCGTATAACCGGGAATGCAGCTTTAAACTTTGAAGAAATGTATACTGTCCTTACACAGATAGAGGCGGTTTTAAACTTGCGTCCTATTACCCCTATCTCCAATGATCCGAATGATTTTAATTATTTAACTCCTGGCCGGAGAATTATTTATTTCCTTACCGGAGACACTCTCACCGCTATACCACAACATGACGTCACCCATATACAGATCAATAGATTATCGAGATGGCAGCGAGTTAATCAAATTTACCAACAATTTTGGAGGCGTTGGTCTAAAGATTATTTACAACTCTAACAACGAAACAAATGGCGTTGTTCTAAAGGCACACAATTAAAAGAAGGAGACATGGTCCTAATACAAAATGAGGGTTCGTTACCACTGACATGGACCATTGGACGAGTAAAGGAGGTGCACTCTGGAACTGATAAAAAAACCAGGGTGGCGACAATAAAGACGGCTAGAGGAATATACAAAAGGCCTATTACTAAATTGCGTATTATGCCGTTGGAAAACAACGATTAACTTTGTTTATTTTTACTGTCATTTAATAATGTACAAGAATTCGTTTCTAATCAATTTGTTTCAGATTCTAATTTAGATGCCCCATAACATCTCTTTGCATTATTATTTTACACGTTGAAAGGGATTAACCCTTTCAAGGGGGCCGATATGTTGAAGAGACCAAAGGAAAGGCTTTAATTTTATATTTTTACCGCTATTTATGTCGCGATCGCCTTATGTGGCGCTGAATCTGTTTTGTTCTGCATTATCCTCCTATGTTCTGTTTTATCGATTTTTCGATTTCACTTTTTGTATCGTAAACCGCATGTACAACACGTGCAATAGTAAAAACAAGTTTTACAATAAACAAGTTAATAAATATACAATCCAAACAAAGTTTGTCAAGTACTGAATCGAAAAGCAAGTCAACAATTACCATAACATTTGGTTATGGTATACATCCTGTATATAAACTGTATATTTATATCGTCGTATACTTACGTTGCGGAATTTACGGCTTATATTTGCTTTAATTAGTACTACCGAAGATTTCCTTCACAGTCTGCAAATGTGAATAATTGCACTGAACAATTTTCGTCGTACCGTTCCTCTAATCCAAAAGAAATTAGTACTACCGAAGATTTCCTTCACAGTCTGCAAATGTGAATAATTGCACAAAGCAATTTTCGTCGTACCGTTCCTCTAATCCAAAAGAAATCTTGCAATGGAAAGCAAATGACTAAACAAAATATGAAAACGATCAACTCTAACATGTCAATATCAAGTGACATTGTAAATATGTTTTGAATCTACCAACAAACATTAATGTATAAAATTTATTTTAAAAATAAATAGGCGATTTGAAAAAGAAGTTAAGTTCATATTTCTATTGTTTTCCAAAGTTTGTATGTAACTGCAAATTTTATTAACGTTGCTTGTTATTGCACATTATCGTTATAATTTTATATTAAAATTTTTAGAGGAAAAACATCTCTTAATTTTATCTCTTATCTTGTCAAAGTTAAACCATATATAAGTTATTCTTGACGTATATCAACTTAAAAATGTATTTTAGAAAAAATAAGTTTTTTAATTATTTAAATTATTAGAATAAATAATCTAATCATTATGTTACTATTAAAATCTGAATCTATTTGGAGCGAATAACCCATTACATACTGTTCAAACTTGTATGGTGCGAATAGAGAGAAGATATAAAGAACTACTCGAGAAAGTGTAAAGTCTTTTCTGCGGATTCAAATAAATAAGATAAAGTAAATAAATTACAATAACATAAATTATCACATTATTTCAAACAATTCAAACAGATAAAAAGAATTTAAATAAATGTATACCTTGTAACAGCGATGTTTATCATCCAGGATGGATAATAAAAGACATCTTTAAAATATGACGAGCAGCAAATATTGGTTCGATGCAAGAGAACAGTGGTACCCAGAGAATCATTTTTCCTAATAAAATTTTTTTGTTTATATATATTATACAATATATATATAATAGTAATAACAAGAGTGATCTTTAGGGGCTGCGCACAATAAAAGGAGTAAGCAACAGGAATAAAGAACAGACAAAAAATTTTTTCTTTATTTCCTGCTCCTGTTTTCTGTTTCTTATACTCTGTTCCTTTTATTCCTTTTATTGTGCGCAGCCTCTTATAAATAGCAAAAATAGTATGATCTGTTTTTGGATCAAATGGCAGTTGTGCTAAATAATAACTCGAAGAAGTCCAATATTTCAATGTTTCCTCGAAGAAGTCGAATATCTCAGTTTCCTCGTCATTCTTATCACTGAAAAGAAAATATTGATTACAACTACATAACCTCAAATTTGTAACAGAATAATGTAGTTTAAAATAAATTATTTTATGTATGTAATAATATATTACATAAATATATTAGAAAAATATTCTTTATAATATATATCTTTATAATTTCATGTAACATTCGATAAAAATTTAATTAAAAGAGAAAGAATAATCGAAGTCACACTACTCATCTTAGGAAAGTCGTCCCTCGCAGAGATCATTGATCCGCATCCTACGGCAACTCGAGCTTATCACATTGTGAACACTCGCACAGTTTTACACATTACATCACTTTTACACATAATGACATTCACACTTTTGTCACTTATTCATACGCATCATGCGTGAATCGGAAAGCAAGATACCGTGTATGTTTGCTTTCTGCTAGTAAAAAATAAAAAGAGGTTGGGTTGGGTTCCAGCACGCGTAGTTCATGAATTGGCCGGCGACAATACCGCGAAAAGCGCCCATGAAATGAGACCATATTTTGATTCACCCCCACCATTGAAATACTAAGGAGTTCGGTCTGTCTCCTGTTCTCTAGTCTTTTTGGCTTTAATAGAAGTGTAACCCCGGTTAATTTAAATTATGTAACATGTTACATATATAACACTTGCTTTAAAATTAAATTATAAAATATATATATATATATATATGCATCTTAGAAATTTTAATGTTTGAGATATATTTAAGATGTGATGAGAGATATTTAAGATGTATAATAGATATCTTTTAAAAATGATCTTCAAGATATCTTTTAAGAGAAATTATTCAGATATCTTTAATATGTCTATTACAAACATGTTCAAGATATCTTTTAAGATGTCTTTTCGAACGTTTATAGATATCTTTTAGAAAGTCTACAAAGACATCTTCATCAAAATCTTTTTAGACATCAAAAAGATATCTAGAAGACATCTTTTAGAAATGTCGTAAAGATTTCTTTAATGAGACATCTTTTAGATATCTACAAGACTTCGATGTTATGTGGGAATGATAAACTTACCAGTCTGTAATCGTTTGGCTTCTTCTACCATTACTTGTATTGTGTAGATCTTGTTTGTGTCAGCGTCTTGAATATCAACTGATATCTTCGTGACGTCCATTTTTCTAATTTACGCGCACACGTGCGTTCCGTTTTAACGCTTACGTGCTATAAGCGTTTGTGAGCACGAGTTATGACGTCATAGTGACGTCATAAATGCTTTTATAAGCGCTTACAACTCCAAAGGGAACAGCGTAAGCAATGCTTATAAGCACTTTAAGCGTGTAAGCGTTCAAATGGAACGCATCCTCTGTCGGCACTTTGATCTTTTTGTCGTCGATCACGTGGTATTCCGCCATGTTTTTGGACTAATATCCAGTTTGTGGACCAATAACCTCTCTGATATCTCACTGATTTTATACTACCGCACATACAACAATTGTCTGATTGGTTCCCCCCAAAAAAATGGCGATGCGCAGAAGGGATCGACGCGAATCCGAAGAAAGCTCGGAGTGAACATACTAGTTATGCTTAGATCACAGGTAAAATGGCGGTTGGAGCAGATGAGTTCATGTGCACCAACGCTCAGTGACACGAACGGACTTAAGCACTTTCCCTTCCTTATAGTACAATATTCATGCAAGGTTGAGTAGTAAGTTAATTAATTAAAAGTTAAATAAAAAGTTAAAAAGTTAATAACTTTTAACTTAGCTTTGTTAATTTAAAATGAGTTAATTTTTAACTTCAACTAATTTTTCATACTTAAACTTATTAACTTTTTTCTAAGTCAAAAATTTTTTTCATCTCTGAATGCCATTATTGTTTTTCTATAAAATCTTAAACATTGAACAATTAGTTTAGAAAAAGCTCAATGATTGTGATGAGCGTCATTCATCAACGCGACTCGATTGTTTAAGGAGGCTGGTTGCTGTCATTGCACGGGGGGGGGGGGAGGGGGCGGCGGCAAGAAGGGAAAGCCTATATCTGTCGTGTTCTTTAATACTTTTTGCAATTAGAATCTTTGCCGTCTTTCTCTCCAATGCCCAATGTATATTTATCTCTCTTTTAAGTGCCGTTCTTTTTAAGTGACGTTGCCGTTTTTTGTAACATGCTTGATTTTTACGCGAAACAGCTACAATATGTTGTTATTTTTACAATTCCTTGATAACTATATGTAGACAAATCATTTCGGTCTTCGTCAAAGTCCTTCGTAAATATATAAAGAATTATTTGCATTTATTTTCATTAAATTCTTATCATTTTTAACATGTTTTCGAGAATTAAATTACAGGTGTCGTAACATTTTGGTTATGTCGCCCGTGTGTATAACTTCAATAATTAATTATTCGACAACCATGCAGACAATTGTCTTCAACTTTGGCATGGACGACAGATTCCCATAGACGAATATCCTCCATAAATTTGAACTAATTCTTATCATATTGATTTGAGCAACCACCCTCCTTAATGCAGGTGGCTTACTATTTGACGATTTACGAGGAAAACTAACCGATCGTCATTTTGAAATGACGCACTTATTAAAATTTAATCTTAATGACGATTAAATTTTAATAAGAGCATCATTTTATGATGTATGTGTAATTCTTACAAGTATTATGAAATAAATAAAAGTATTATTAATTTTTACTTTTTTATAATTGTAGTTGCAAAGAAAAAAATGCATTCCTATAAAAAACAAAATTTCTTTGTTATTTGTTATTTCGTGTAAACTTAATAAAAATTAACAAATAAAATATTAAATTTAAAAATTTTAAAAGATTGACATTCTAATTTAATATAAAGAATGTTTTTAAAAATTATCTTTTGATTTAATTTAAGTTAATTTAATCTTAACGCAACTTTTAACTGAGTTAGTTTTAATATATAATAATATATATAATTAATATATATATATTTATAATTAATATATAATTAATTAATATATAATATATATATTTAATAATAAAAAAATATTTAGCTGCTAGTTGCAAATTACATACCTTTTCTTAAAAACAATTACGTATTTTCTTTACACCAATTGATTCCTCTCATTTTGTGCATAAAAGTATTAAGATAAGATCATCGAAAAATGAATATTTTACGAGATATTTCATAGTTTATGTAAGATTATGTCAAATTTAAGTATGAAATATCTCGTAAACTATTCACTTTTTGGCCATCCTACTCTTATAATTTTTTATGCAGAATATTGCAAGGAATCGATTTATAAAAAAATAGGGTGGTTCCTTTTAAAAAATTCAAGGTTGATATTTCCGAAGCGCCTCCACCTGGACAAAAGATATTATCACCATATAATAGCGCCCTTCGTACCGTGCAATTTTGGTTAAACAAATCTTCGTCTAGACCTTATAGATTCGAAGATATTTAAGGTGCTGTTATATACCGACCCTTGTCACGGTCGAGATGGCGCTATGGACGTAACTAGGGGAGAGGTGGGGAGTAACCGAAAAGTCTTTATATAAGCCCTTCTGTCATGATCTCGGCTTTCTGCATAAGTTACCTCGTGAACTGCAGTCCTCATGGACTTACACTAACACTAGCTTAACAATACAGTAACGATATGTTAGCGGCTCGTATGCGATCTTCGAATACACAACAGGTGCTAATAGTTATTACCTCACCTTGTATATTAATATGTATTTTAAATCTATTATTTAAGTAATATGATATAAATAAATTTTAAATTTGCATACGATATGAATGAGAAAGTTGCATTGTTAAATAATTTAAATAGTACTGTGACCGAGATTATCTTATTTAATTATTAGACACTTAATTAATCGAGGAGTCGTTGGTAGTGACTCGCGGCACATCTTCGGCGTGATGTATGGAAACCGACCGGGACGTTAAGCTAGAAAATTATACAAAAGTTAGGCGCCAGGCGCGGAAATTCGCGCCGTCGGAAAACGAACTTTAAGAAAATCGCGAAGAATACATCGGTTGAAAATCGCGACGGAACATACGCGGCTACTCGAAAATGGTAGAGGAGGTGGTTCTTTCGGGCGGGACGGGAGAGAATCGAGAGAGGCACGAATAAATCTTGCACAAAGAAATAATTTGATGAGAATTTAATATATTAACGATTCCGTGGAAGAATAATAATCTGATTAGGAAAAGTAATGAGAAAACGGTGGATGACAAATAGTGAAAAGAAATATAATTGAAAGATAATATGGTAAAGAATCTTGTAAAAGAGACAATGATAAGAAAGAAAAATATAATTCCTAACAATCTGGCCTAATGTTTATCGGCCACACGACTTCTCGCGACTAAACGCAAGGGTATCGGGTTTCACGCGCGAGCCTAAAATCAATTCTACGGCGGATATGATTTTACCGCGACTCGAGGCTTATCCGGGCCTCGGCAGCGAAGAAAATTATTTCGTAGGCCGACAATTAACTTGCGCTCGCCCGCGTGGAATACCGAGTACTCACAATATCAAAGGAAATATACAAAGGCGCTTCGTAGCAGCCGTATTCGCCGCAATAATACTCGTCGGAAATATAATCAATTAATTTCGTGGTAAAACTTGTATATTTAACCGGAATTATACTCAGATAATACGGCCTTAAGGGCCTCGCCAGAATATCTAGTATGATAACACGAAGAATAACAATCTCGCGGATTCACGCGAATATTCGAGAGCGATGAAAAGAAATACAATAGATTATGCGACATAAACAATTTCAATAACGCGCAGTACGAAATAACCGACAATATTAAATACGCGCAATAGACAAAGCGGTTACGTGTACGAGCTCGCTAGACACAGAAAATATGCAATTACAATAACGGCAATGAAATAAATACGAAAGCGATAATTATAGACTGTCGGCGGCAAATGATCTCGGGAGAGAGAGTACTCACGCGGATCTTTTGGCTCAGATGAGTCGATTCGCCGATCGGCTGCGTAATTGCAAAAAGACAAGAATTACGAAAATTAACTACAAGACCTTACTTACGACAGCGATGATTCAATGGCGCGACTCATCTGAACCTTACTCTTTACTTGGTGGCTTCACAATTTGGCGACGTCGGTCTCACCGGTAATCTCGTCGTAGACTCGTTATTGTACGCAGCGAAAAATAGGCCTCTGCTCCTTGCGACAGTCCGCCGAACAATGACGAACGGAAGGCCCGCAGGAGACACGCCGGCACATTAATATTTGATAAGGCCACGTGTGGCGCTCCCATATTACGCAGGGCCGTGGTGCGGCCTTAATGATCCTCGCGGCCTTCGCTCCTTTTATTTCAGGCCCTCGATTTTCCTGTCCGCTTTCCTTCTCCAGGCTCTGAAAACGTCTCTCGCGGCAGTATACGGACGTACCCGTCCCTCCTTGTCCTTTATTTGCATAATGTTTGTCCGATCGATTTCCTCTTCGATCGGTCTGCGTTATGCCAGGAAATTCGGGCCCGCGTATCGGGCACAGTGCCGTCTCTCCGTTTCGGGGCTCACACGCTTCTCGCGCACGAGTGGCCTTCCCCTTGGATGCTTTCTCAAAGCCTGTGAATTGCAATGATTTTAAAAGGCGGCAGCTTCGGTTCTTTTTCTTAATGCAGTGATTCGATATACAGTTTCGTGGTTCTTACCAGGCGTGCTCCTTTTCGCTGTGTCGGGGCCTCCCCTCGTCCTCGATGTCAATTGTGTTTCTCTCGCCGCCACCGGATGAGATCCCGTCGACCGTATGCTTTTGCCACCGTAACCTTACTCTAATTTTTTAAATATTAAGCGAGACAAATACGAAAATCGCGGGATCGCATCCGACCCCGCGCTCATGCCGCGCTCTCTCTCCCTAAATCGAGAGAGCGGAGGCCCGCGCGACCGATCCCGGCCGGGGTTTTCAGCCCTTGTGACGGACCAAAACGTCACGTCACAGTACATACACTAAGTTTTTAAATTTAAATAAATTTAAATTTAAATTTAAATAGTACTTACACTAAGTTCTTTAATACTTTAATTTTGCTTTAAAGATGCACTTCTTTCAATATTATATATTATGCACTATATATTTATATACATATATTATTATTATATATCATGCACTTTTCTTTTAATATTTTCTTTTTTTTAATTATGACACTTCCTTTTCAATTTTTCTTTTCAGTCATATTTTTAATGTGACGTCACAAAAATGATATAGTCGCCATCTGGACGAATATATCACATGAACTAACACGGTTTACATTTTCATATAGAAGTTTCCCCCCCCCCCCTATGACGCACACGATTGCTGCTTATCATATACGAAGTGTCGCAGCATATTGAAGTTATCTAAATACGTAACTTTCTTAATATAAAGTATGATGCAAAGAGAGAAGAAGATTCCTCAAGCGGAGGCAGGACCAAAAGCTGTAAATATATGTATAATAACAAATTATATACAATTGGAAATATGATTTACATCTTCGTTAAAATTAGAAAAAATAGATTCTTTCATAAAAATATAATATTCCCAAATTGCATTAAAATAAATTATATTGTAAGATATTTCCAAGTCGCATAACTAATCTAATTTTGACGTAATAGGGAAGACAACAAATGAAGGAAAGAAGCTTTTGAAAATAAGAGCAAATTAGATAAAAAAAAGGCGAAGAGTAATTCAATCAAATGATACTAAAAAAGTAATAAGTTCTCAATGAAAAACCGAATCGGAAGAATCAATCGATAAAGTTTTAACAGATTCAAGAGCTGGAAATAATAATCCGAATTTTTTGTTAATAATTGCGTATTTAATAGATACTTAAATTTTAGTTTTATTTCTTCTTGATAGCGCGTCTTTTATCAATACTCTTACTCTAATACTCTCACCGTTCAAATTATTTGTCTCGTTTTTTATGTCGCTATTTTAATTTTTCACCTATGATCAATTAATTGTTATATAAAATACTTTCTTAATTATACTAAATTTATTTTGTAATAAATCATTGAGAAGTACTGCAATTTTAGATCGCGCGAGCAAAATGAAAACATATCCTGCACATCGTCCTGCGCATATCGCAGAAAATAATTTGCAGTATTCATTAGGAATTTATTGGAATTTCTTGTATCCTACGGAATACTTCATAGCACCGAGCAATTTACTTTGGGAGAAGTCTGATATTTACCTCGGCCAATTCGTTTATTCTTGCTATTGATATCACAACAGCCGTAAATTCATCCCGCTTCTCGTTACTCAAGAATAGAACACGAGACGACTCTCAATCTCATGCTCGAATTTAGTCGGGAGTTTGAAAGTTTCTGGTGACAATGCGTCCTTAAAAGCGTTCAAATAAGATTATACATTGCGGCGCGTTTTTATATGCCTACATTTTTATATAAGATGCTTTATAGTAAAGTATAACTTTGTATGATATGCTTATTCTTTGTGTGTATCTACAAATTAAATAAAATTTCCTACTTAAATAGTTGTTTATGATAGAATATACTAATTGGCATCTATTCAATGCCTAACATAGATATCGAATCATATCAATATTTTCAATTGCTTTTGTTTTGTTTTAATATTGAGGAAATAAAATGTATTTGTTGTTCAAGAATCTTAATTTTTTTATGCAAATATTTATTCTATCTTTTATCCAACATTGCTGTAAATATTACAAATTATAAATTAAATAAGTAACAATTTATAAAATAAATTAAACTAAATTAAATTAAATTAAACTAAATTAATTATTTACTCCAAAGAAAGAGTACAAAAGAGAGGAATTTTAATAAAAGATAACACGCGCTAAAGGAACGTATACATAGTGTACTTATTTTTCAGTTATTGTTATTTAAAATTAGCAATATGAAAATTATTAAGATAACAAATTTCAATATTAAAAGTATACCTACAATAAAAATACGTATTGGATCAAATACTTATAAAATTGTCAGTGCATTTTTTTCCATCATGGTGAAAATATAACTGATGGACATTATACAAATATAATGTGTTCTAAAGATACAGAATGGATATCCATAAATGATTCAAAGTTGAAAAGTGCAGTTGGCCTCGAAACGCTAAAAATGCATATATATAAATATCTATATATTTTCAATAGTAAGTATAATAATATATATATATAATAATACATATTTTCTTTAAGAAGACAAATTCCACAAAAGTAGTGAAATCCCATACAAAACAAACCTTACGAAGGTAAAAACATATCCCAAGTACATAAAAAAGTATCCCAAATTATATGCAACAAAATGTTTAAAAAAATATTAAATCTACAAAAAGTAGTTAAATCTCTTTAAAAAACCGAGAGGGCTCCGTTAGCCTACATTCCCGATTGCCAACTGCTTCGTTTGCGCACATATTTTTGCCGACAGCTCCGTTTGCCGACATTCTCGATTGCCTACAGAGCGATTGCCTACAAGCCTACAAGTCATGTGTGCAATGTGTATGTGCGCAAAGATGTCATGTGTGCAATGCGTATGTGTGCAATGTGTATGTGCGCATTTCATGTGTGCAATAATGCTTGTAGGCAATCGCTCTGTAGGCAATCGAGAATGTCGGCAAACGAAGCTGTCGGCAAAAATTTGTGCGCAAATGAAGCAGTTAGCAATCGGGAATGTAGGCAGTAGATGTATAGCGCCGGTTCTAACACAGGTCCTCTGAGGGGGGTGAGGGGCAGGGGGGTATCCGTGGGCGCGAAGGAATGACGTCACGGGAGGATCAGTGGACGCATGGAACGATGTGGGGGGGGGGGGTCCAATTGACTGACGAGGGGAATGATGTCACGGGGGAGGGTATGACTGCGCTTGGTTGACGAGGGGTCCGCGGGGAGAGGGGAAGGTGTTAGACCGCGTATGGTTGACGAGGGGTCCGCGGGGTAGAGGGAGGGGGATAACCCTGAGCTGTAGGACTGTGACGGATCTTGAGGGGTCCGTGGGGAGAGGGAAGGTGTAAGACCGCAAAGGAGATATGAATAAAGGAAAAGGAGAGAGATAAATAGATAATATAAATATATTTAAACTTTTAATTATTTAGCTTATATATAAATTATGTTGATTAGTTTAATTAATAAATGAGAATACGTTTAATATTATAGAGAGAGACAATTTAGGAAATTAATATTTGTGTGAGAGAGGTAACACGAGGCGTCTACGAGAGATAACACGAGGTAGCGCGTTTTCGAGAGAGCGGCGTTCGCGTGAGAGCGGCGTTCGCGTGAGAGACCGATAGCGCGAGAGAGAGCGGCTTTAGTATGAGAGAGAAAGATATATATATAGATAGATAATCTTTATTGGTTAGCCAAAAGGCCTAAAGCCAAGGGACTTGGTTTACACAAAGTACTTAACACACTCTCATTCTCTCTCACACCTTCCCTATTCCACTCGCCCTCTCCTCCCTTCTCTTCCTAACCGCTTCCATCCAAATCACTACGTCCTTTCTTCCTTCCTCGCTTAAGATATCCTTTATTTACTCTAATATTCGTGCTGTCTACATGACTCCTTATGTGCTCAATCGTTCCTTCCTCCTCCTCGCAGATTCGGCATCTTTTTTCCACTCCATCTTTCCAGTATCTGTTCCTCTCCTCCTCGTTCCCGCACCTCCACCTTGCTATTAACTTCTGACTTCCTTTCCTCCCTTTTTTCCACAGATATGCCGGTAGTCCCAGCGTTACGATCTCCTTATACCGCACATTGTATTTCGAGTTCCTTATTTTATCCTCCACCCACTGCCCTAACCTCTCTCTTTCTCTCTCTCTTATTATCCCACACACGTCCATATCTCCTTCTCTTAACTGCTTAATTCCCTCAGAGCTAAACCCGTTCTGCCTATAAAAACTTTCCCTTTCATCCTCCTCTCTTTCCCTCATTCCCCTTTTCTCCCTTTCCTTTATGCATTCTATTATTAGTTTCCTGCCTCCGTCTTTTAACGCCTTCTCCTCAAATTTAACTGCTCTTCTTCCAGCTATTGTTTTTATACTCGCTACATTTGTTTCCTTATAAATGATATAATCCGGCGTACAGGAGTCGAGGTTCAGGGACCATTTAACATACTTCTTTTGTATCCCTTCCAGTTCCTTTCCTTCCCTCCATCCCCAAACTTCTGCCCCATACATAACTATTTCTAACACTAAATACCTAAACAATAACATCCTTCTCCTAAAATCATCTCTAAACCTGCGCTCCCCTATCCCCCACACCTGACCTATTACCATGTTCGCTTTTTTTTAGCTCCTTAATTTGGCCATCGTTTTCCCCCATTCCTCTTTATTACGTAGCCCAGGTACTTAAGTTCTATTACCTCTTCAATCTTCTCTCCCTCCCATTTCCACTCCCTCTGTCTCCTCCTACCTCCTCCCTTCTTAAAGCAGACCATTTTAGATTTTTCGGTATTCAGCTGTAACTTTTCCCTCTTCAAAAATATCTCCATTCTTTTTAACATCTCTTCCATTCCTTCTTCACTTTTTGCCAGGATAACTAAATCATCTGCATAAGCCAGTGTCCAAATCCTTTCCTTCCCAATCAAAACTCCTCCTACTTGTCCTTTCTTCATCTCTTCCTCCACATCCGCTATCAGAATCGAGAACAGTAGTGGACTAAGCGGGCATCCTTGTCTCACGCCTTTCTCCGTCCAGAACCATTCCGATCTCTTTCCTTGCGACCTCACTGCACATTTCGTACTTTCATATATTTCCTTTACCCTTTCTGTCAATCCTCTTCTTACTCCCCTTTTCTCCATCGCCTCCCATAACCTTTTCCTGTCCACTCTGTCAAACGCCGTTTTAAGATCCATAAAGAAGCCGTACATTTTTACTCCCTTCTTTCTCACCTCTCTTCTAATTACGTTTTGCAGTATATATATGTTATCCATAGTGCCTCTCTTCTTTCTGAACCCTGCTTGTGTTTCCGGTAGTATTCTTTTCTCCTCCATCTCTTGTCTTAATCTTTCCGTCAATATTGCTGCATATACTTTATAAGCTGTGCACAGCAACGTAACTCCTCTATAATTTCTGACGTCACTAGCCTCCTCCTTCTTGTAAATGGGCGCTATCAGCCCCTCTCTCCATTCCTCAGGGAATCCTTTTCCGCTCCATACCAATTTGCACAACTCCTTTAACTTTCCCCTGATCTGGCCTTCACTGTATATCCAAACCTCACTTCCTATTCCATCTGCTCCTGCCGCTTTCTTCCTTTTCATCTTTTTTATCTGTTTTTCTATTTCCTCATCCCTTAGTTCCTCCTCCTGATCCCCGTCCAGATTCCTTTTCTCTGCAACTTCCTTATTGTTTTTTTCGCTTCCATCAAGTAAAAGCTGAAAGTAGTTTTTCCATTCCCCCATGTTTATGTTCTCCTGACTCAATATTACTCTTTTCCTTTCTTTATTTATAATTTTCCATATCTGTCTCTGTTCTGCAGTTTCTGACCTCCTCTTCTAACTTTTTCTTTCTCCCTTCTTCTTTTCTCCTACATAACTCTCTGAACTCCCTCCTCAGTAGCTGATACCTTCCTTTTTCTTCCTTCTCCTCTCTCCATCTACTATATGCCTTTTTCACCTGTTTCTTCTTCCTCTTGCATTCTGCATCCCACCAGTCCTTCTCTCCAATCTTCTTTCTTCTTACTTTTATTCTTTTCCTACTGTACTATACATTCCTCTATACCTGCTTTTAAGCTCTTCCACATCTCCTCTACCTTTTTCCCTTCTATCGTAATCTCTCTCTCCTTTTTCTTATACTTTTCAATGCTCTCTTCATTCCATTGTACAATATCCTTTATAACCTCTTGTGCTCTCCCGATTTCCCTCCTAAATTCTTCTCTCACTTCAACCTCCAGTGGTTGATGATCTGATTCCACCCTCTTCCCTACTGTTAACTTTTCTATTCTATCCCACGCTCCCTGATTTACAATAACATAATCTATTACTGAATCCCCTCTGCCGCCTGTATATGTAAATTCTCCTCTCTCGTCCCCTCCTAAATTCCCGTTTCCCACTTCCCACCTCCTATCCTCTATTAGACTCAACAACTCTTTCCCCTCCCTGTTTACTTCCTTGTCCCTAGAGTTTCTCCATCTTTCTTTTTCCTCACTTTCCTCATATCTTTTCCCTTCCTTCCCTATTCTGGCGTTGAAGTCTCCCCCTATACATAACATTTCTTCTTCTAATTCCCTTACCTTTCCCTCAAACTCCTTTCTCTTATCCTTTATCTTGCCATCGTTATACAGCGTTATTATTCTCCATGTTCTCCCCTCTATCCTTAACCTCCTCTCCTGTATTCCGTTTACATCAATTACCTCCTCTCCGCTTATCTCTTCTAACCCTTTCCTTATCCCGGTAATTATCCCCCCTTTTGCCCTACCTTTCTTTTTTTCTTTTATCGCGTATTGACATTTCCAGCTAAAACGCTCCGATAGACTTCTCTTTATTATTTCCCAACCTCTCTCCTCTATCCACGTTTCGCTCATTCCTATTACATCAAAACTTTCTATAAAATTCCAGAATTCTCTGTCCTTTCTCCTCAAGCCTGTCACATTCCAGAAGACTATTTTCACCCTACCTCTTATACCCCTACTCAACCCCTTCTCTTCCCTTCTCTTTTCCTTCCTCTTCTCCTCGACCTCCAGCCTCTCACTTCTCTTCATCTCTTGGCTGCCTCTTAAAAATTTTTCTCTATTATCCCGCTTCTTTCTTCGCTCCATACGTATAACTTTCCTTGTATTTCTATTTTCCTGTATCCTACCTTCACCCTTCTTCCTTTCATTTTCTCTTCTCTCGCTCTTTCTCTTAATTTCCTCTGCACATGCCTCTCTTCCATTGTCAGATCCTGATCAATGTATACTCTCCTACTTCCTAGCTTTTTCTTTACCTTCATTATCCCTTCCTTCTCTTCCCAGCTATTCATCTCCACGATTATCATCTCTCTTCCCTCTTTCCCCACCGCTTGTATTCTCTTCACTCCTTCTATTACTCCAAACTCCTTCTCCAGGAATTCTCTCGTCGTTTCATAAATATTCTTTTTTTCTTTTTTCAGACCTTTTATTATTAAATTGTTTCTTCTTTCCATCCTTTCTCTGTCTTCCATCGCCTTTTTTATCTTCCTTACCTTCTCCCTTGTTTCCATTATATTACTTGGAGCATGCCCTTCAGTCAATCTTTCTTTCTTCTTTATCTTTTCGATTATTTTTCCTACCAGCAGTTCTGTTCTCTCTTCTTCCTCTTCCTCTCTATTACTTCCCTTTTGTTCTATCTTTGACAATCTCTCTTCTAATCCGTCCATTCTCTCTTCCATTCTTTTTTCTCTTATCCTCCATCCATTTTCCAGATTATTCATCTTTTCTTTCATTTCTCTTACCTCTTTTCTCATATCTGCCATCTCCTCTTTTATCTCTCTCAGGATTGCTATCAACGCTCCGTCCTCTTCCCTCTTCACCGCTTCCTCTCCACCGTCCTTTTCCTCCATCCACTCTCCTGGCGGTGTTCTCTCCAACATGTTGCTCCTCTTGAAAATTTCCTGTGTCTCTTTTTCTTTTTCCTCCCTTTTCCTTTTTATTTTAATTGACTCATTCTCAATACCCTCTTCCCGCCTGACATAATCCAGTATACTTGCCGAATTTGACCTCTCTCTTGTTCTTAATTTTCACCTGTTCTTCTCCCTCTTCCTCTTGGTGTGCAGAGGATCTCTTTTCCGGGCTTCTCCATGCCATTCTCTTCTTGTATATTCCCCTTAATCTTTCTTATCTCATGCTTTCCTTTTCTACCTTCCTCCTCCATCTTTTTCTATCGTCTATATCACTTCCTGCCTTACCCGCTCTCCTGCTTCTTTTCTTACTACTTTCTCTAACGCTCACCTGTTGACGCCACCTGTCCAAAACGCTATGTTATTCTCTAATCTATCCTCCTTTTTTCCACCTAACCTCACTCTTTTATCAGCCCATTCTACTTATCTTTTCCCCCTAACTAATAAACTTTCTTATCTCCTTTAATAACCCCGCCCCTTCTAATATCGTCCCTCTCGCCTACCTACTACCTCCTCTCTTCCTGACCTTTCTGACTTCGGCTGTTTCACGCTTTATCACTCCGCTCCTCACACACACGTGCACTTCTCACACACACGTGCACTTCTCACACATTCCACTAACCAAGTCCCATATATATATATATATATATATATATATATATATATATATATATATAATGAATAAGCGACGTATTCGAGGGAAAAGGAGAAGAGAGACGTATTTTAATTTTATTTTTTCCTTTTTAATGTCTTTTTAATGTTTTTTCTTTTTTATTTAATATTTTTTCTTATTTTTATTGTATTGTATTGATTTTTTATATTTTTTTTCTATTTTTATTTATTATTATTTTTTTTTATATTTTTTTCTTTTATCTTAAAGAGTTAAGGTAAGAAGGTGAGATATTTAGCTCTTTAGCGTGAGAGAGATACCATGATGGGAAAAGGAGGAGAGAGGATGAATACAATTAAACAGTTTTTACATATTATAATAATTATTTATTCAATAAATGTGTGTTATACAAATATTTGTGTGTGTGTTTCTTAAAAATAATATAAAAATTAAAATATAAAATATAATATAAAAATTAAAATATAAAATATAATATATAAAATATATAAAAATATAGTTTTATTAAAAATATAAGAAATATAAAATATGAAAAGCTACCAATAATGATACAAAATATAACTGTATAATAAAATATATAATATAAGGTATCGAGGGGGAGGGGGAGAAGCCTCTTTCTGTTGAGGGGGAGGAGCTTCCTTCTGCTGAAACAAAAAAAAACAAACAAATTTATGAGTATTTTTAAGTTATAACACACTAATTTTATATACATTTGAAAGAATGCTTACCATTATTCCGCGGATGCTGCAAATAACCGGGAGCGAGCTGTTGTTTAGAACCTCGATTGAGTTCTGTTCCATAAAACTTTTGAGCCTGCCAGTATAATATGTCGAATGGAGCACTATCAAAATTTCCAAAAAGACCACCTTCTAGTTCTTTCGTCATTGATTTCGTCAAACCGATCTCTCGACCGCGTATTGCTTGCACGATGGAATTTACTGGAGTGTTTGTTGATAGCGCTGGAACACACACACCTGCACGTATGAGACGTTTAAATACCCAATGTCTTAAATAATTGAGACGTTCGATTCGAGCCTCCAACCCCTCTTTAGACAACTTTCAAGGTCCTTGTGGATCGGGAATTTTGTTTTCCAACAACGAAACACATCGATCATAGTCCATTACCCAGTAAGTATAGTCCTCTCTCACTACATGAGCGGATCGAAGCCACAGAAAATTCTCCAAATCCATAATTTTTCTATCCATTTTTCAGTCTATGACATTCGTACAGATAAAAAAGTTTATGGTATACAAATTGGATACATATTGCACGGCATTATCTGATGCAATGGAAATCTACACTCATTGCAAAACTGTCCGAGAATTAAACTGTAACACGCCGTTTCATGTATTCGCACCGCACTAAAATTTGGATATAATTCACCAATACGAATGAAACACGCGATACAAAACTTATAGTCTCCAGTTTTATAATAAAAATATATGCTGTACATTTTCTTTATTTCATTCACAGAAATAATGTCAGCCTGGTCTAACACGCGATGAGTTTCTTCCACACATTCGTTATCGGAATCACTATTATAGTCCGAATCCTCTAACGCCTCAAGTATGTTGTCCCATTCTTCATCAGAATCAGCGATCACCATAACTTCATGATCCAACACATCTTCATCGTCCGAATGTTCAATCACCATAACATCATCATCATCATCCGAATCCTCAATCACTATAACATCTTCATCTTCTTCCATAGTTGTACACAAACAGTAAACAGTAAGCTTTTACACTCTTCGCACGAACGTATACGATTTGGGAAGAACGTAGACTGTATAATGTTGCACACTCTCCTCTCGATTATATATTTTAATTCTACATCTCTTGTCTTCTTCTAACTGGAGTATCATCTAACTCATCATTTTTCTACATCTCAAGCAGGAGACTAAGTTTTGCTGATTATGCACACGCATATTATACTATTTTATATTTATAAAGAAAATAATTAATAAAATTCACAATTTAAATTTGTAAAAATAATTTATTTATTACAAGAATCGTGAAGAATATCATTTACAGCATTTGATAATAATTCACAATCTATGAGTGATTCGCTGTCAAATGCATCATGCTGCTTCCTTCAATTGAGTACATATTAACCTTTCAAACAAGCGGCTGATACAAAACTAAATTATTTTATATTGCATAAAATGCTCCAATGTTGCAAGTTGCAATGTGGAGGGGATTATTGCTGATGTATTATTCAAGCGCCTTCGATGTACGACTACTATTCGTGGAGGGGATTATTGTTGATGTGTTATATTCAAGCGCCGATTTAGTACGGCTGCTATTTGTGATGAAATCATACCAGAATGTTCGATCAAAAATGTACGTGTAAAACCGTGAGAAAAAGAATTAGTCAAAAAAAGCAGCGTAATCTAAATTTTTCACGCGCCTATGTACGACTGCATGTAATTTTAAACTTTTGACTTTTGAGATGACATTGTCTGAAAAAGTGCGTGACAAAAAGACAAAACGCCAAGATTAAAAAGTGCGCTAATAATACAACTGCATGTAATTTTAAACTTTTGACTTTGAGATGTCAGTCTATAAAATTTAAGCAAAAATGTGATGTAATCTAAATTTTTCACGCGCCAATGTACGGTTGCGTGTAATGTGAAACTTTTGACTTTGAGATAACATTATCTGAAAACATGTGAAAAAAAATATGAAACATCAAATATGCGCTAACAGTACAGCTGCATGTAATTTTAAACTTTTGACTTTGAGATGGTATCATCTCTAAAATGCAAGAATCAATCTGATGAAAACGTATATACGACAAACCGCGAAATAAAGATTTAGCTGAAATGTGATACGAGATGCTTCAGTGCAAGAGATATATAATTATGATAAAGAGACACACTCTCTCAGTATTTTCATCCGAGGTTCCGAGATAACAGTCATCAAGATCTTGTTAGTTTTGGAAATATGGAGGAGGAGCAAAATCTATTTGAGCAAGCTGCTGTAGTGAATTCGGTAGAAGAGTACGTTGCGTGGGAGGCGCAATGTGATGTATGTATTGAGTCGTTGGAAGATCAAAGTCGAATCAAACGTCCACGATTATCGATTGGAAATCGACAATCACTGGTTGCCCGAATTGCACGACTCGAAGGTCTGAAAAATTTGCTACGCAGACGCTTCATACATGCAGGTGCAGGATGCAGTGCACGAGAAGAAGGACTCACTTGGCGTGAAATTGATACAGCGTTCGAGAGCCGCATATTGACAGGTGCGGTCATCAATCACAACCACATCGAACCTCGTCAATTTCTCGAGGATGCTAGCGGTATCGTGCTCGAGAACGTGCGAAAAGTTATGGAAAGACACATTAATGTGAAAGTTAATACAGTATTTAACGGTGAGTTTGTGGTGGGTGATAAACGCGCAAATAAATCAATCAATACGCGAAACTATGAACTCTTTCAGACATCTGATTTACACGAGTGGTATGAGCGACGCGTTGTCGAGCCCACTTTAGCATCATTAGAAGAATTTCAAGAACGCGATAGCGGTTGGGCATTGTCGCGGATACTCGATTTGACTGTAAATATAAACAAATATAATCCAATGCACGCGGGATGTTATATTAAATTACCGCGGGAAATAATGATGAAACGAGCGGTGATAAACGTGCAATCCAAAGACAATGCTTGTTTCGCGTGAGCGGTGGTTGCTGCTCTATATCCTGCTGAAAGAAACGCGGAACGGGAATCCTCCTATCCGCATTATACAAAAGTGCTGAATCTCCAGGGCATTGAGTTTCCAGTGACTGTGAATCAAATTGAAAGGTTTGAACATGCGAACGACATTTCAATCAATGTATACACATTGATACTACGCGGTGAAGGGAACGTGGGCATAGCCCCGATACGTCTCAGTGAACTGAAGAAAGACAAGCATGTCAACTTGCTGTACGTGGAAGATCCACATAACAAAAGCGTTGGACATTTCACATGGATCAAGAATCTATCCCGGCTTGTATCATCACAATTGAGCAAAAAATAACACATGAAATATATCTGTGATCGGTACGTATATTTTATATAATAAGAATGTAATATATAAATTCTAAAAACTTTCTTTAAAAGATGAAATTCATTATTTGTTTTCAGGTATTTACACTACTTCCATTCAGACGACAAGTTACAGTCACACATGGTAGACTGTCGAGAGATGAACGACTGCGCTATCTTATTACTGAGAGATGACAAGTGGCTCACATTCGACAACTACTACAACAAAGAGCGGCTTCCATTCGTGGTGTATGCCGACTTGTAATGCATCTTAGCGAAGACGAATAAGGAGAAAAATTTATATCAACATCACAAAGTATTTAGCATAGCTTATTATGTACATTGCTCGTACAATAATTCATTATCCGTATATCATTCTCGTCGTAGTGTAGATTGCGTATCATGGTTCACCAAAGAACTTAAAAATTTAGCACAAGATGTACACACTATTTTATCAGCTAATGTCCCCATGATAAATTTGACATCAGATGAGTCTGAAAAATTTCATAGCGCAACGCATTGTCATATGTGTGAAAAACCATTCACACAAGATGATATACGCGTACGCGATCATTGCCACCTCACCGGGCGGTACAGAGGTCCTGCACATTCAAAGTGTAATCTAAATAATAAAGAATCTTTTTGCATTCCAATAGCATTTCACAATTTATCCGGTTACGAAGCACATTTTATAATTAAAGAAATAGCTACAGCGTTCAAAGGGAGAATCGATGCACTTCCGATAACCAAAGAAAAATATATATCGTTCACAAAAACTGTTATACTTACAGATTATAATTCCAGAAATTATTATTCCAGAAAAATTAACTTGCGTTTTATCGATTCGTATAAATTTCTTACAACCAGTCTCGACAAATTGGCTTCATTTTTGAATAAAGATAAACTCTTAATTTTAAAATCAAAATTTCAAAATTTATCAACTGAAAATTTCAATTTATTAACACGGAAGGGCGTATTTCCATACGAATATAAAGACTGTTTCGAAAGACTTCAAGATACATGTTTACCACCGCGCGAATCAGTTTACAGTTCCTTCACCGGTGACACAGTATCCGAGAGCGATTACGCACACGCCGAGAATGTATGGAAGCGGTTCTCCATTCGAACGCTGGGTGAATATAGCGACTTGTATTTAAAAACTGATGTCTTGTTATTAGCAGACATTTTTGAAAATTTCCGCGATAGCTGCATTAAAAGTTATGGACTCGACCCCGCGTATTACTACACTCTCCCCGGATACACGTGGGATGCCATGTTGAAGCATACAAATATTACGTTCAAATTGCTTACTGATATCGACATGGTAATGTTTATCGAACGTGGTATACGCGGTGGATTAAGCCAATGCTCCAAAAGATATGCACATGCTAATAACAAGTACATGCAATCGTACGATCCATCGAAACCATCCATCATCGTATCTCTTGTATTTCGATGTAATTTGTACGGATGGGCAATGTGTCAACCATTGCCTTATGCTGATTTTCGATGGGTCGACGATGTATCCGATTTTAACGTATCATCCATCGCGCTAGATTCACCTACAGGCTACATTCTCGAAGTAGATTTGGAATACCCACAGCATCTGCACGATATGCACGCTGACCTACCGTTTTGTCCGACACGTGACAAACCACCCGGTAAACGACAGGATAAGCTTCTAGCAACCTTATATGAGTGAGTCCCGATTGCGCACATTACGGATCGGACACAGCGATATTTCCCGATCGGACACAGTCCCGATCGGACACAATCCCGATCGGACACAGTCCCAATCGGACACAGTCCCGATCGGACACTGTCTCGATCGGACACATACAGTTGCATTCGGACACAGTCCCGACCGGACACAAGCGCGCGCGCGCGCGCGCACACACACACACACGCGCGCGCGGGGGTGCAAGGGGGCCTTCGGCCCCCCCTCCCGCACCCACCCCGCCAATAGTATGGTGCCTATGGGGGTGCGAGGGGGGCCTTCGGCCCCCCTCCCGCACCCAGCCCGCCGGTAGGGGACGTATGTTGTTGCAAACCCACGTGGAACCTCGCTTCGCGTAAAATGTGTCCGATCAGGTCTGTGTCCGATCGGGCCTGTGTCCGATCGGGACTGTGTCCGAATGCAACTGTATGTGTCCGATCGAGACAGTGTCCGATCGGGACTGTGTCCGATTGGGAATGTGTCCGATCGGGACTGTGTCCGATCGGGATTGTGTCCGATCGGGACTGTGTTCGATCGGGAAATATCGCTGTGTCCGATCCGTATTGTGCGCAATCGGGACAATTCCACCTTATATGATAAGAAGCGTTTCGTGATACACTACCGCAACCTGCAGCAATGTATGTGACACGGTCTTCGCGTTACAAAAATACATCGTATATTACAATTTACGCAATCTCCATGGCTTCGTAATTATATCGAACTTAATACACAATTTAGAACACTTGCGAAAAATGATTTTGAAAAAAATGTGCGTAATCGTATAGATATAAAGCTCGTAACATATTGGGGTGGAAGGTACGGTGCTGAGGCAATGATTGCGAAACCAAATTTTCATAGCCGAAGCATATTTTCGGAAAATCTTATAGCTGTCGAATTGCGCAAACTCGAGGTAAAATTTTACAAACCTATCTATGTTGGCATGTGCATACTTGACATTTCCAAAACATGTTTGTATGAGTTTCATCACGAATACATGTCACCAATGTATCAAGACAAATGTTGAGTAATGTACACCGACACAGACAGTCTCATTTATCACATTGAGTGTAAAGATGTGTATGAGAATATAAAGCGCAACGTCGACAAATTCGATACGAGCGATTATCCAGCAGACAATGCGTACGGTATACCGCTTGTAAATAAAAAAATACCGGGTCTAATGAAAGATGAAAACAATAATGACTGAATTTGTCGGGCTTAGAGCAAAAATGTACGCGTTGCGAGTGGATGGTAAAAAGGATACAAAAAAGGTTAAAGGTATCAAGAGTAACGTCGTCGCGAGAACGATAATGTTCGACGATTACACGAGATGTTTGAATGAAGAGATTGAAATGACACGCCAACAGTCATGCATAAGATCTAAATTACATGAAGTGTATACCATTCGCGAGCAAAAAATTGCTCTAAGTTCATACGATGACAAGCGGTATATCGTTCCTGAAACTAGTGATACATTACCATGGGGACATTATAAAATACCGCTGTAAATAATAAATGTATAAAATTATGTATAGTTTATGTAAATAAAAATTATATGTATATATTTTGTAAAGTATACAATTGTGTATAGATATGTATTAGATAAATATTTTATATATATTAAAAGATAAATATTTTATATATATTAAAAGATAAATATTTTATATATATTAAAAGATAAATATTTTATATATATTAAAAGATAAATATTTTACAATATATTATTTTTATGTATCCAAGAGTTGTGTGATTTATCCAATCCTAACCACTTAATGTAAACCTCATCACCCTTTTTACGTATCACCTTTTCCATGAGATATACGTCCGGATTAGCAACACGGTGTAACTCATATTCGTAGAATCCTCCAGCGATTGGATTTCCGCGCGAATCTTCTAGTACATAGGTTGCGGGATTATAGTTTTCTGCACTTTGACAATTTTAAACACCTCGGTGGTCCAATTTGGCGTGTAACCTTTATCAAAGATGGTCTTGAATTCACTCATGCGTACCGAATCACCTACTTTGAATCTTGCCGGAGCTGCAATCTTTATGTTGCTGTATACCGTATTTAAAAGTTTATCAGCGATTGCGGGGGTAATATCGATAGGTTTCATACCGATGGTACGATGTTTTCGCGCATTGTACTCTGCAACGAGTCGAGGTAACGCGTCGATCCACTTGTAATTTCCATTTAGCGTAAACATTTTCCACATATTGTTCTTTAAAGTACGGTTGAATCGTTCCACTATCGAGGCTTTCATGACAGAGTACGTCGAATAATGATTAACGTTATGCTTTTTCATTAGTTTCTCCACGTTTGCATTGTAAAATTCTTTTCCTCTGTCGGTTTGAAAATTTTTCGGACATCTTTTATCGTCTCGAATTATCTTTGCAATCGTTTCAGACATTTCGTTTCCACTCTTACTCTTGAGCGGTACAGCCCACGCATACTTGCTCAACGCATCGATAACTGTTAGTATGTAGTTGTGACCTTTGTTGAATCGTGCATAGGGACGCATCTCGACCACATCCGCCTGCCACAGATCATCGTATCCGCGTACTATGACGCGTCTACGTGGAAAATTTTTTCTCGCTGGAGCATGCAATTCCTCCACGAGTTATTGTTTTTCGGAGGTGTTTTTCTTTTGTAGCATAGTTGATTGAGACATAATTCGTAATGAGATAATTCCTTCACGTATACTTTTTATCTACTGTGCTGAGTCAGATGTAGTCGGCGCGCGTGTTGCATACCTAAACATTTTCAGCATCTCATCCATCATTATTCGTAGCGCTTGTATATTTGTCTCGAGCGCGATTATTTTTTTCTCAAATTCTTCCTGTCGATCTTTCAAAGGTTTGACACTTATTTCCACGTACTGTTTGTTAGTAGCATCGTTATCAGCTTCCGGTTGCGCTACACGTCGTATCTTGCGCCACCTTGCGTCAAAGCCGGAGGCTGTCTGACACAGAGCGTTATCGCGCACGTAATTTCTTAGTAATCCATTCCATTGATAATAAGAATTACTCGACGGTTCTAACGATAATCCAAATTTATTAATCGACATTTCGATATCAACAATTTCGACAGAATGACTCGTATCGTTGTCGCATAGTTAATTTATAATAATGTCAGCTTCGCGAAGTTCCTCGATAATTGACAATATTTCATTGTCGTGAGCATTGTTACCTGCTTGACGTGAGGCTTCCAGCAATCGCAGACGATCTACCAATTCGTTTGAATCATTCCAATGCACGTAATCAATCTTATTATTGCTTAGCGTCATAGTACGCGGTACGTTTATACCTTTTCCAACTTTATGACCAGAGATTATTGGTGCAATTATATATTTATACTTGTATCCCTTGTTACCTAATACAGGATTATGCATATTGTTGCCACGTCTATGCGCATTTGTTGTCAGTAATATACTTTTTTATTTATGCAAATCATTCTCAGTGTATACTGCATCGTCAGGTATTCTCTTGAAAATCAACTCGTAGAGACCTGGTGTTCCTACGTATTTTAATCCATCAATCAGTATATTATCGTTTTTATCCACATCAAAAACTTTATCACCGAGCATCATTCCTTCATTGCAAAATTTAACGCCATATACATAATCCATATCATCATTTTTATCTTGACTCATAATAGTTACCAAATATTTTTGTGCAAGTGGACCGAAATGATCACGCATTGAATTTTGACCTTCAGACGTTTGTAATACATGTTGAACTGACGT
Source organism: Lasius fuliginosus (assembly GCA_949152495.1). Taxonomy (NCBI): domain Eukaryota; kingdom Metazoa; phylum Arthropoda; class Insecta; order Hymenoptera; family Formicidae; genus Lasius; species Lasius fuliginosus. The sequence continues at coordinate 12,771,744 of OX424453.1, read as the reverse complement.
CACAAGCCTTTCAGGCGTGGTCTCATAAATTTCTTCTATAGATGGAGTTGTCTTTTCGTACAATATTTGACTTGGTTGAACATCTTTTATCGAAGTAGAGGTAACATTCGATAATTGTTTCTTACGTTTTAATTTATTTGGAGTAGAAGTTATTAGTGAATCATTCAATGATGTATTTGACCGCTTCGTTCCATGCTTTGATTCTTTCTTCTCATAAGACATATTCAATGGCTCGAATTTTCCTTCATTAGATTCCACACCAACTGTATTCTCAACAAGTTGTTTCAGAGGTTCGGTAATTGGTTTAAATTGTCTTTCCAATGCAACGTCTTCCTCCATTTTACCAGTTTTCAAAGAGCGATATTTTTTTCGTATTGATTCACTCGTTTTTGCAATCTCTCTCGCAATCTTCTCGTGATCATCATTGTCAATCTACACAGTCGTCATGTTGCACTCTAATGAAAATTCTTTTTAGACGTTGTTTGATCGGTGTGTTGATAGCGACTACCCACTTTACGGTATTGCAAAATCGTTAAATCCTTTTCTATATCGTCCATTAGTCAGAGAACTGTCTTTGTCAATCACAACGAATCCATACTTGTGTTGCCAACATTTCTGACAGAATGCGCGAAAATCGTCGTAGGACATGTCGGTATTTACATGATCGTTGTATACATGTTTCAAATTTGTGCCATCCTGTTTAAATAAAATCAATACATTTGCATTGTCGCGTATAAGATGCTTGGGTATCTTGGCATACGTCTGACAAAGATAGAAACAGTCGACGCTCGAGTGTCGGCCCATTGCAAAGTACTCTCTTATCGTATCTTGCTTATCACACGCCACGTCATCAAAGATAAAGATGGAATTCGGAAGCGCCTCGCTCGGTGGAATGACATCGCTATTATTAGAGAATGTAAAATAACCAATTTCCTCTATCGATGAAAGCAAATTTTCCAAGTATCGATATTTTGGTTGTTGAAGCGATTTTGAGTATACGTATATGTTCTCGAAATGTACACCGTGTGGGCTTTCTATCAAATTTATCAACACGTTAATCTTACCACAATTTGAAGGACCGCAAATAATACCGCGTATAGTATTCGGTAGCATGTTTCCATGCCTGCGTATTTCTTTCTCATCCATTAATAGTGTTTTATCGTCAAAATTTGTCACTTTGATTATCGTCGCTTGTCGAACAAACCGCATGTTGTCTCTCGCGAGTCACAAATCAGATTTTTGGAAAATGAATCATGGGGGACCTATTTATAGAGATGCGTCGAAGCGAAATCACTCAGTCTTGAAAATGTTTCTCCTTCTGTCGGTTAACAGTGATATTCTCGAGCTTACCGCCGAGCAGTTATAGTTTATCCCCAAGATTGTTTTACTGCGAAACTTTGGCGACTACGTGGAACGATTGTGGGACAAGCTTTCCGAACATATAAAGGCCGATTCGGAGATTCAACAATATCGTCATTGCACGCAACATTATAATTTGCCGTGGCAACAAACACATATCGACGGTCCAGCACCGTTGATAAAGAATTGTGTCAAATGTCAGCGAGAATTATAAGAGGTAGCGGCCTGTTAAATCGTGTGATAAACGCGCTCCCTATTGAATTACATATTCCCGGTTATCAGTTTTGCGGACCTGGAACTCACTTGGAAAAACGATTGGCTAGAGGTGATCGAGGCATTAATCCATTGGATGCTGCGAGGCATTAATCCATTGGATGCGCGAGCACGATATTGCATATTCTCGAAGCAACGACCTCGGTGAATGACACATTGCTGATAATATACTCGCTGCAAGAGCGCAAAAACGTATTACCGCGAGAGATTCGACTCTTGGTGAAAGAGCAGCTGCTACTGCTGTTTGGGCGGCAATGAAAACAAAGACAAAATTCGGTATGGGTTTGAAGATAAAAAAGTCGTCGACGAAGAAAAAACGAATACTTCCAGTAGCGAAGCGTGGTGGTATCTTACCACTTTTACCGTTATTGGGAGTTGTCGGTTTTTTGGCTGGCGGAGCAGCGGGAATCGCAAAGGCTGTGAATGATAGCAAGGCAGCGCAACGTCAGCTCGAAGAAATGCAACGTCATAATCACACTATGGAAGATCGTGGACTTTATCTCGCTCCATACAAGCGTGGGCAGGGGTTCTCAACGATGACTAGGAAAAAAAACGTAAAAAAAAAACATTAAAAATGCCTGTGGGTGTAACAACTAATGTGCAATTGGAACAACTGGCAAGACGTATGCGTATACCATTCTTTAGAGGCGTTTTCATGCGCAATAATTTACCGATAAACGGTGTACGACGAAATGAAAGCGGTATCGTCAATTTGGATGACGCTGATGGTCTCGGTACTCATTGGGTAGCATATGCAAAGAGGGGAGATCGAGTAATATATTTCGATAGTTTTGGAAATCTTAGACCGCCCATGGAATTGGTGCAATATTTTGAACAAAATGTGACAAAAATAGAATACAATCGCATGTCTTATCAAAATTATAATCAAAGAATTTGCGGACAATTGTGTCTACGATTTCTTCAAACGGTTGACGAACAAATTTAAACCCTGACAATCCACCATCACGATTCAGTATTTGTTTGACAGTTTTCCAGCATGTCACTGACACTTGTTGACACAACGTTGAGTGGTAAGAGTAGCGTTCTTGCTGTAAGCTACTTTCCAGCTATAGATTTAAATGATGGTGATTACGAGCTCGGTTTAACGGACTTTGAAACTTATCATACGATACCGAATGTGAATTCTTCAAATAATAAATTTTACTTTGATACTAATAACAAGGAAATTACGATTCCTGAGGGATCATACGAATTACATGCTATAAATAAATATCTCAGACGTGCAATTTTACGATATCGACACGCTGTTGATTCCAACGATGCAGTTAATAACGTTGCACGAGAGAATTATTTCGAAGAACAGGACGAATATCCAATAGTGCTTCGCGCTAATCATAATACGCTAAAGAGCGAAATCAAATGCGCTTATAGAATAAACTTTAGTAAACCAGACAACGTTGGATCATTGCTGGGATTCTCATCAAATCGTATATTGCAGCCTTGGAAATGGTATGAATCGGATCTACCGATAAATATTATTAACGTAAATATTATTCGTATAGAATGCAGCGCGACCACTGGCGCGTACAGCAATAACAAGCGCGTACACACGATACATGAATTTTCACCGAGCGTGCCGCCAGGATATAAGATATCGGAAACGCCTGCACAGATTATTTATCTACCGATCATTGCACGGAGCATTACTGATTTAACGATCCGCATTGTTGACCAAGAAGGACGATTGCTTGATTTTCGAGGAGAGGAAATTACCGTAAGATTACACATACGACGTCGGCAATAATAACATGTGACAAATGAAATGCTTGTGCTGAACGAAACGGAGCACGTGAGAGACAATATTTTTACGAGGGACAATATTTTTGCGAGTAGACGAGTGGTATCGGGTGACAATAGTAAAGTGTCCGGTTACGCTAAAAAGAAATTCAGCGCGTCGAATCGTGAATTTTTAAAATCATTAGGATTTGTGGTACGCAATACTTGAAAATATGATCGACATCTTGAATATTGAAGGTGAGCCGATCTTTGATGCTCGTATCGTCAAGATTGAGACTCATACGTACAATCCATACGCCAACACAACGCTTGGATATAGCGATGAGATACGGATACCTATACAACATCAGGATTTGTACACGTTACCATGTGAAAGCTTTTTATATGTTGAAGGAAAATTGACGGTACATAAAAAGGATGAAGGATCAGAGCAGGTGGTATTGGGAAACAATTGCGTTGCATTCATGTTTGATGAACTTCGATATGAACTCGATGGTGTGGAGATTGATCGCAACAGAAACGTTGGAATAAGTTCCACGCTCAAAAATTATGTCTCTCTAACACCTGAGAGAGGAAAAATCTTGAAGAATGCTGCGTGGGATGTGGCACGTAATATTGTTGAATCTTACTTCAACTTTTGCGTACCGCTCAACATGCTATTGGGATTTTATGAAGATTATAAGCGAATTGTGATTAACGCTCGTCACGAATTAATTTTGATACGTTCACGCAATGACAACAATTGTCTAATTGGATATATGTCGGCGGAAGCTGAGATTGAATTGCTCAAGATACAATGGCGTATGCCTCATGTAATATTAAATGAGATCAATAAACTGTCGTTGCTACGGGCGTTGGAAAGCGGACGATACTTGAATATGAGTTTTCGTTCTTGGGATCTTTACGAATTTCCTCTCTTACATAACACAACCAAGCATTCATGGACCGTGAAAGCCGCGTCTCAGCTGGAGAAGCCGCGATATGTTATCTTTGCACTGCAAACTGGTAGAAAAAATGCTGTGGCAAAAGAGATAATCATATTCGACAACTGTCAATTAACCAACGTTAAACTCTATCTAAACTCGGAAGTTTATCCCTACGATGATTTAAATTTAGATTTTGATAAAAATAGATACGCCCTCTTGTTCGATATGTACTCTCGTTTTCGCAAATCTTATTATGGATGTGATAATGATATGGTGCTATTAAACATTACAAAGTTTTTATATTACGGTCCTTTTGCGGTTATTGATTGCTCACGACAAAACGAGTCTTAAAAATTCTACCGTGGACGTGAGAATAGAGTTTGAATGCAAGGAAGGTATACCGGCAAATACTACCGCCTATTGTCTCATCTTGCACGATCGCGTTATTGAATATTGTCCATTAACCAACATAGTTCGTAAAATTGTATAGATCAGCAAATATTCCCTCCAATGTCATATAAAATTATATAAATTGAGATTCGTGACAATGGGCATCAGTTGTCTAAGACAACTTGTCTTGCAATCGTACTGTCAATCGCAATATAATCATCATGGTCGTGCCTACGTTTGTGGATCTGCAAGGTTTCATTATCGGAAGAAACTTTATCGTGAAGGAAGTAGCGATACTGAGAGATGGATCTGTTCTCTCTCACTATTTTTTTGGAAGTCCCGTACCATGGCATGTGCTTACAATTTGAGAAATCACAAGCTTCATGGTTGATTGGACATCATCATGGATTACAATGGGAGGATGAAAACATTCCGTACAGCTTTGCTCAACGTTTGATTACGAAGGCTGTGATGGGTTCGACGGAAGATGAAGATGGATCATTTCCTCTCGTGTACGTTAAAGGACGTGAAAAACGAGAATGGTTGATCGATATACTTGGTGATGAAGATATCGCTTCTTTAAATAAGCTTGATGTTGCGAATACTATACGTTGCGAAAAACATTTAAAAAATTGTGCTTTACAAAATGTATTTAAAATATTCAATTGGTGGTCGAATAATCATAACGATTCACCCCATCCTTATTTAGAATAAACTATTGTTTTAAAATATATTTTTTAATATCTATTATTTTCTCCTTTTCCTCTATTCTTATCCATGTATGCGAGTATCACATTTCAGTACGTGATGCTAGCCACCAGCGTCAGATTGTGTTATTGAATATTTAGTTGAAGGTCGATAGTTAGTTGATTTATTGTTTTATGGTAGTTCAATGTAGTTGATTGTGGTTCGATCATGGTTGATTGTTGTTCAAAGTGGTTCGATTGTGGTTGATTGTGGTTCGATTGTGGTTGATTGTTGTTCAAAGTGGTTCGAAAAGTGGTTCGAAAAGTGATTCGATTGTGGTTCAAAATGGTTGATAATGGTTGATTGTGATTGATAATGGTTGATTGTGGTTTGAAAAGTGGTTGGCTGTGGTTGATTTGTTGTTCAAAGTGGTTCGATTGTGGTTGATAATGGTTTAATTGTAATTGATTGTGGTTCGAAAAGTGGTTTCGATTGTGGTTGATTAGCTGTTCAAAGTGGTTCGATTGTGGTTCGAAAAGTGGTTGATAATGGTTCAATCATGATACATGTAATATGAATTCAGTAGTTTTTATGCAAAATCATTTCAAAATATTTTTTACATAATGTACGAGGGTGGTCTGAAAAGTTTCCGACCTCAACGTGAAGATGACAACACTCGTAAATAAAAGCTACTGAATTTCGTTGTTCATCTCTTGACAGTTACTCATCAAAAGTTTCAGCCATTTTGGACGCGCAGTTTTTATGTAACAGTTGTTTGAGTGAGTTGGTGTGAGTTTTTATGTGAAAATGGACAAAATCGAGTATCGAGCTGTCATTAAATATTTGTTTTTGAAAGGCAATACGCCTACGCAAATCAAAGATGAGTTGGATTCTGTGTATGGGGACTCTGCACCATCATTTACCACAGTGAAATTTTGGGCAGCTGAATTTAAACGTGGCCGTAAGAGCTTGGGAGACGATGAACGTTCGGGACGTCCAAAAACTGCAACTACCGACGAAAACATCGCCAAAGTTCACCAAATGGTGCTAGACGACCGCCGAATTAAAGTGAGAGAGATAGCAGAGGTTATGAACATGTCAAAAGAACGTGTTTGTCACATATTAGATCAATTTAGGCATGAGAAAGCTGTCCGCGCGTTGGGTGCCGCGTTTGCTCACGTTAGACCAAAAACGTGTTCGAATGAACATTTCCAACGCTCTTTTGACGCAGTTTAGGCGCAATAAACCCGAGTTTTGGCGCCGATTAATTACTGTAGATGAAACTTGGATACACCATTATACGCCCGAAACAAAAATACAATCCAAACAGTGGACTGCAAAGGGGGAACCGGCTCCAAAAAAAGCAAAAACTGTTTTTTCGGCTGGGAAAGTGATGGCGACTGTTTTTTGGAATAGTCATGGAGTTATTTTAATCGATTATCTTCAAAAAGGAAAAACCATTACAGGAGCATACTACGCATCATTACTTGACAAGCTGAAGGCAGAACTTGCGGAAAAATGGCCACATTTGCAGAAAAAGAAAATCCTGTTTCACCAAGACAACGCACCGTCTCACACCTCAGCGGTTGCCATGGCGAAAATCCACGAATTATCGTTTGAACTGCTTGACCATCCGCCTTACTCACCAGATCTAGCTCCAAGCGACTTCTTTTTGTTCCCTCATCTAAAAATTGCGCTCGGAGGACAAAGATTTTCGTCAAATGAAGAGGCAATCACCTTCGTGAACAATTATTTTGCAGAGAAAAATGCCGAGTACTATTTTGACGGGTTACAGAGATGGGAGCATCGCTGGGAGAAGTGTGTAGAGTTACAAGGAGACTATGTTGAAAAATAAAAAAAAAATTTCAGAAAAAATGTGTTGTATCTTTGTTAGGTCGGAAACTTTTCAGACCACCCTCGTATAAGGCGCTTGGATGCTTTAACTGTAGAACATTGTCTGCAAAACATGCTTACTTTTGTTTTCTTATCAAGTGCTCTTTCTTATGCCCCTACTTTTTTACCGTGAGGATTGTTCACCCATTGTACTGTCATAAGTCTTCAGCAGTGACGAAGTGAAGTTCGTGAAAAAAAAAGAAAAATAAATAAATAAATAAAAAGTGTACAATGGACATGGGTTATATTAATTACGTGTTCAGTCTGCTGAATAATCGCGTAAGTATTATTGTGTGTATGTGTGTGTTATATATATTTATATAATAATTATTATATTATTTCAGTTGGTGGAGGATGTCGAATACACATATATTTGCATCGGCGGTATGTGTGATGGTGCCGCCGGTGCGAACGGGAGAATATCGACGCCCTATAGGGTGACACCCCGGGTTGTCGAGAGTATTACAATAAATATCCCTATCTGGGGACATTCCAAGATGTTTTTCATTTAAAAAAATTATTCGACCTCGAACCTTATGATGAGGTGGAAAATTGGAATTGTAAGTATTCTTTTAAATTTAATAATAATATATAAATTAAATTAATAATATTTGTATTTTTCTGTTACAGAAGCCTCCGCAGCTGCAATCAATGACCCCTCCACCATTATATTATATTTTTACATTTTATTATATATCATATTTTATAATCATTATTTTTAAAAACACACACACACAAATATTTGTATAACACACACATTTATTGAATAAATAATTATTATAATATGTAAAAACTGTTTAATTGTATTCACTCTCTCCTCCGTTTCCCATCATGGTATCTCTCTCACGCTAAAGCTAAATATCTCACCTTCTTACCTTAAATCTTTAAGATAAAAGAAAAAAATATAAAAAAAAAATTAATAAGTAAAAATAGAAAAAAAATATAAAAAACCAATACAATACAATAAAAATAAGAAAAAATATTAAATAAAAAAGAAAAAACATTAAAAAACATTAAAAAAGAAAAAATAAAATTAAAATACGTCTCTCTTCTCCTTTTCCCTCGAATACGTCTCTTATTCATTATATATATATATATATATATATATATATCTTTCTCTCTCACACTAAAGCCGCTCTCTCTCGCACTATCGGTCTCTCACGCGAACGCCGCTCTCACGCGAACGCCGCTCTCACGCGAACGCCGCTCTCTCGAGAACGCGCTACCTCGTGTTATCTCTCGTAGACGCCTCGTGTTACCTCTCTCACACAATATTAATTTCCTAAATTGTCTCTCTCTATAATATTAAACGTATTCTCAATTATTAATTAAACTAATCAACATAATTTATATATAAGCTAAATAATTAAAAGTTTAAATATATTTATATTATCTATTTATCTCTCTCCTTTTCCTTTATTCATATCTCCTTTGCGGTCTTACACCTTCCCTCTCCCCACGGACCCCTCAAGATCCGTCACAGTCCTACAGCTCACGGTTATCCCCCTCCCTCTTCCCCGCGGACCTCTCGTCAACCATACGCTGTCTAACACCTTCCCCTCTCCCCGCGGACCCCTCGTCAACCAAGCGCAGTCGTACCCCCCCCCCGTGACATCATTCCCCGCGTCCGTCAATAGGACCTTCCCCCAACATCGTTCCATGCGTCCACTGATCCCCCCCCCCCGACATCGTTCCATGCGTCCACTGATCCCCCCCCCCCCGTGACGTCATTCCCCGCGTTCACTGATCCCCCCCCGGTGACGTCATTCCCCCTGCCCCTCACCCCCCTCAGAGGACCTGAGTTAGAACCGGCCCTATACATCTGTAGGCTAACGGAATCCCCCCAAAAAACCTCTACAAAAGGTAAAAAACATACGTCAAGTACATAAAAAGATGTCCAAATTTGCATGCAATAAATATAAATTTAAAAGAATGTTACACTGTTAAGAAATTGTTAAACTGTTTAAAAAAAGATGTGAGATCAATGTAACTAGCCAAGTATTTATGTTATATGCTATAATATCAATTCATAATCGATGTTGAGTGCGATTAGAAGTCCTTTGATTTCCAAAGTACATCTTACAGAATGTATAATTTGAAAGAAAATTTCTCATAAACTCTAAGTCGCATAAAATAAACTTACCAAAGCAAAGTATAAAAACTTGGCGTGTTCGGGTCGCATTAAGATGGATACATTTTATAAATATATAAGTTATTTTGATGTTTCTTAAAATATATAATCTATATATATATATATATATATATATATAGGAAAATATATAATCTTACAATTAGTATAAAAAGTAAAGGTTTTGAAATATATAATATATAAAACATATATATATGTTAATATTAGGATACCGTCTTGATTGTAATAAAATCGAAATAAGATATTGTAGAACACTGCACAAACAGCTATTAAAAACATAAAAAACTGCATATACGCTTAAAATAGCATACATGTTACTTTATAAGTAGTATTGTAATGCAAATACATTGTGTAGGACATAATACAAAAATACATACATTGTTGTTGTGAATAAGCTGTAACAGACTATCAATTTAATAGAAAGATCTATTTCATTTATTTATAATCTAAAATAAGCCAATAATCTATCAAATATATCCATGGCAAGAATAATTTCATAATATATACAATTTGATATTTTTTTATCCAGATATATTTAAACATAAATCAAATATTACATTAGTTTTATTATTAGATTTTTTCTACTTTTAGTATGATTGCCTAAGTTTTAGATTACGCATGCATTCATCAATCAAGAACAAGAGAAAGGTTGCGCGGAAAGATCACGTAATATGTTCAACGTAATGTTTGAAGTTTCAGTCTTTCGCTTTCTCTGCCACGACGAACTGCTCGATCGCGCCACGTGCTCCTGATTCCTCTTTATGGTGGAAGTGTTTTTTAACGGAACATCAATTAGCGTCACAGTGCTCGTCGGAATGCTAGTGTTGGAAAAAAGAATCTAGTCGGCTCCTGTCATGTCGCGGTGCTTTTATTGGTATAAAACTTAATTTTGTAATTATATATTATAATATTATAATATAATATAGCACACACAAATAAATTTTTCTTGAGAACACTATCTTTCAAAAATAATGCAAAGCAAATAATAAAACATTATTTTTTATTTATTTTCGAGTAAGCTTTATCTTAATAGATTTGCAATTTCTTGTGTACGATTAGCTATAAACATATTTAATATTGAAAATAAAAAATTTGCGACAAATGATGATCTTTCTTGACATTTTCGCTAAACAAATACCAATTACAAATTAATCAAAGAATCCTTAAGTATAAAATGGTTTGATAGGCTTATGGAATATTTTGTATTTTGAAAAATACAACAAAAACACACACACACACACACTCTCTCTCTCTCTCTCTCTCTCTCTCTCTCTCTCTCTCTCTACAAATACATTTTCAAAAGATATATTGTTTTTATAAAAACTAATCTCTTAAAAATGTTGAACGCAAGAGAACATTCACGTAATTGATAAAAAATTGATTATGGGAAAGAGTAAATTATATGTATATACATATATATATACATATATATATATATATATATATATATATGTATATATATTTAATGTACAAAATTTAATAAATATATATATTATATATATATATATAAAATATACATTTATTATATATATTTGTATATATATTTATTTAATAAATTTTGTACATTAAATATATATAGGCTATATATATATATATATATATATATATATATATATATAATACGAGCCATCTTTCTAAATTGTTCCAACATTATATATATATATATATATATATATATATATATATATATTATATTAATAAACTGTAATCAGTAAACTGAATTCGGCGAATCGAACTGTAATCCGAATGATCCAAGAAGGAAATTAGGTCAAGAATGTTAAGTGTCGAAACAGCAAATCTGAAAGCACAATTATTAGATATTCAAAAGCTATACATATATAATATAGCTCTTGAATATCTAATATATATGTATGTATAGCTCTTGAATACCTAATAATTATGCTTTCAGATTTGTTGTTTTGACACTTAAATTCGTGACCTAATTTTCTTCTTGGATCATTTGGATTACAGTTTGGTTCTTCGAATTCAGTTTACTCATATTATTTACTTAGCTTATACCATTTATATGAGAACTGATAGAGAAAATGTTAAACATACTATGCAGAAAAATGCCGTTTCGAAGATATTTCAGATTCACTAGTTATGCAAAGATCATGATTAGAATATCAATTGCCCAATTGCAGAATCCAATTTTATTTTCTACGAATAGAAAACTACGTCTGATAATTTCGAAATATAACGCATATTGAAGGTATAAAAAAGCGCTATTTGTTTCTTATTTAAGAGTTTTTTATTATATTATAGAGTATCGTAGATTTTTTTAGTGTCAGAGATTTATATTTCAATTAAAAGTATACAGCACTCTTAAACTTGCAATGATGAATTGATTAAGGATTACATTCATTGTGACCTTAGTTTTAAAGAATTTTCTCTTTCCACTTTATTGTTATATTAACAAAAAGAATTGATTTTAAATTATAAAACGATTTTATATTTTTTAAAAACATTATTTTATAAAATATATATATATATAATTTATATTATTTTTTAAAAATTAAATATTTTGATAAACATTTATTTAAATAATAGGATATAAATATTAATATATATCTTATAAAACATATATATGTATTATAAAAACATGAAAGCAATATCATGAAGAAAAACACAAAAGCTATTTTCATATCATGGATTATATGTATACGTACATATATACAGTCTTGCGGAAAGAATTGGAACTTTGTCCTTTTTTATTTTGATAAGCTTCGGATATATTATAATCTAAAGTATTATATAAATATATTTTAAGCTTCGGATATATTATAATTTAAGGTATTATATATTATCACTATATACTTTTTTATTGGCATATTTATACTGTCTCGACATAAAGAAGCAAATGTTTTAATAACATGAAGCAAATGTTGTAATAACATTACAATTAGTCTTATTTTGACCGCACATTTATAATGATTTAAGCTTAAAAGTATATTTATAACTGCATAATAATTGACCACTGAACATGTCACTCTGACAGACTTTCCTACATTTTATCGTATTTTATTACGATTTACACTTCCATTATTATATTTACACCTTTCATACTTCTGCTATAAAATCGAGGAAATTATTCAAAATTGTTCAAAAATGTTCAAATATTATTGTTATTGTTAAAATTGTTCATATATCATTTTCATTGTAAAATTTTTATTAATTACAACAATGCGATATATATATTGATTTTAATAATAAAATTGATCGTATGACGTTTAGAATTAATTAAACTTGTGAAATATCAAATATAATACGCCATTATTACGTATCTCTAAAAACTTACCTCTTTAAAAAAAGGTAAAAAAAAAGGCGCCAAGTACACGCGCCATGTGAAAAAGTGTTACACAAAAGACTGTTATTTTTAAATTCTACAAATTATTTAAATATTGTATAAAATATGTCCTACAAAAAATGATATCAAAAAATTGCGCCAACTGCAAATAAAAACTTATAAAAATATTTTAAGCAAAAAAAATTATACAAAATAGTTGTTGTTTTAATTTCCTACATACATTCTACAAAAATGATATCAAAAATTGCACCAACTAAAAATAAAAGCTTATAAAAATATTTTAACCAAAAAAAGTACGTTAAAAAGTAAGTTGGTTAAAAATATGTAATTGTTTTAAACTGTAGAAAAACTACTATAAAAAACTATCTACAAAATAGTGTTATTTTAATGCATATATTCTGAAAAGTTTAATAGAAAAAAGTTATACAAAACACAAAAAACAAAATTAAAAATTAATAGAAAAATTAAAAATTAGAAATTAATACAATAAATTAAAAATTTATAAGAAAATTAAAAATTAATACAAATGAAAAAAATAAAAAAATTTTAATTAAAAAAACTTGGCGCTGCTAAATTTCAAAATATATATTAAAAGATTAAAACCAACAAAGTTTATATTAAAAACAAGTATATACTATAAAACAGAGTATATATTAAACTAACAAATAATAAATTTAATTTAGATCTAAATTTAATTCAGTTACATCAATAAGTGCAATGTAAATGTTGAAAGAATACGTTAATTTTAGCATATTGTTTAGTTTATTAGCAGCGCCAAGTTTTTTTAATTAAAATTCTTTTATTTTTTTTATTTGTATTAATTTTAAATTTTGTTATAAATTTTTAATTATTTGTATTAATTTCTAATTTTTAATTTTTCTATTAATTTTTAATTTTGTTTTTTTGTGTTTTGTATAACTTTTTTTTATTAAACTTTTCAGGATATATGCATTAAAATAACACTATTTTGTAGATAGTTTTTTACAGTAGCTTTTCTACAGTTTAAAACAATTACATATTTTGTACAACTTATTTGGTTAAAATATTCTATAAGCTTTTATTTTTAGTTGGTGCAATTTTTGATATCATTATTTTTGTAGAATGTATGTAGGAAATTAAAATAACTATTTTGTACAATATTTTTTTGCTTAAAATGTTTTTATAAATTTTTATTTGCAGTTGGCGCAATTTTTTGATATCATTATTTTTGTATGACATATTTTATACAATATTTAAATAATTTGTAGAATTTAAAAATAACAGTTTTTGTGTGACACTTTTTTACATGGCGCGTGCACTTGGCGCCTTTTTTTACCTTTTTTTAAAAAATAAGTTTTTAGTGATTATATCATTCTTTTTTGTAGTATATGTTAAACATCTTTAATTAAATAAGCCAAGAACCCGCCACTACCCCCGTCATATTTCATCAAAATACGACGGTCCTCTTACTATAGAGATATCCAGATCTTTCAAACTTCTTTGCTACTCTTATTGTAAGAATAACAGATAATTACAAACATTAGAAATATACATTTATTATTCAATACAATGAAATATACAATCTATGCTTCTAGATCCATTGATGAATAATCGCGTTGCTGCTTATCTAGTTTATTATTATATAAAATACAATAGAGTTTTAAATATTTAACATGATAATTTATTTTATGCCATTACTTCATATATTATTTCAGCGCAGAATAATAATATTAAGATGTGTTATAAATTTATATCTCACACAATATTCTTTTTTCGCACATAATTCAAATGATAATTTTATCTAATTAACAGTGCAATGGAAGGATGTATTGTTTGTTGTGTCTTGCAGAAATATTTTTATGTTGAAGGATCTACGCGATCAGAGAAAAAGATGATGTACATTTATACAAATTTATGCAAAAATCTTAAATTGTGATAACAATTTTCGTACATTTTTGGCAACATTTGCGCGCAAGGTAAACAGAAATGAAAATCAATTTTAATAAATTTGTACACGCGCGAGTCGAGTTGAAAATAAACAACAGATAATAACACATAGAACAAGTTTCTAATAAATTTATTAGATAGCTTCGTTATTATATGATAAAAGTGTCTTCATTTTTTACTCTACATGTTCTAGGAATATTATGTAAAATTATTATACACATGTATACATAACATGTATACATAACCTTTTTGTTTACTTATACATAAGGTCAGTCCAGGTAATTACACCACCTATCTAATTCTTCATTAATACATACGGATAGCTTTAAATGACGAATGCTAATTGTGAAGGCATAGATACTAAGTTGTTATCAACAAACATTTCTTTTGCCGTTTTAAACTTTCAGTGATTTGTAGTAACAATTAGAACAAAAGTTGTTAAAAAAAATTTGCCATAAACTTGACACTACACTCGCCGTTAATTTGCCGGCAGTAATTATTACATTTCAAATATTTACTAGCATTATTTTCGTAGTAAATTCGACGCTTTTTCCGAAAGTATAGTTGATTTTGTCATTCCATTTCATGTAAGTACAAAAAAAGTAATTTATTTACGAAATTTCAGGCTGCTGGTAATTACGCCACTTTAAGAACTCATTAGAATTACTAACGAATTTGGTCTCTAAGTTTTGTATTTAAATTCGTTTTAATTGTGGCAGTTTTTTCGATGTAAGAAATAAAACTTATCCTTGACGATAAAAAATAAAACTTATTTTTGCTTATTTTCAAAAAATGAAATTTATAATCAAAACACGTTTGTCTCCCCGTTCCTTTTTTGTGCATTGAAATTGCAAGTAAAATTCACATATTGTTTGTTACAAAACTCTGAGTTGGTTTCTCACGTGATTCCATGCCTCAAAATCACTTTATATGAATTTTTTATTAGGTGGCGTAATTACCTGCACTGACCTTATTTGACATATCAAATGATACAGTCGGTATATAGATTACGGATGGTTTATCAGCAGCAGCGACGTTAGCGTCATCTTGCGTCAAAACATTAGAAACATACATTTTTCTGACGGAGGTGACCGGGACGTTTCTTAAATTAAATAAAAATTTGCATATTGAGACTGCATCATAATACCTCCGTTTATAGAGCACGTAGAGCAAAAATAAAGACATTTTCTTTATATAATTCAAATTCAAGCTAAACTCGATTAAGCCTAGTAAAAACTCAATCCGTTCAGCGGTTATTGAGGTCTGATAATCTCAAGTACTCTCAACTAGCAGACTCGCGTATAAATACACGAGGTGCCTCGCTGCTGCTGCGCGCAACTTTTTAGCTGCATGTGACTTGGCGCGAGACACTACCGTGTCTCTTGATAAATGTAACTCCGGACACACATTGATTGACATCTATTAAGAATGGTATAAATGTGCAATAAATAATTCAGTGTAGGATTTTTTCTATGAAGGCACTTTTTTAAGCAAAAAGTGATCATTTATCTTTAAAAGTGTCTATAATCAGAGTACCGCAAATCAGAATAGTGCAATCAGAGTACCACAACATTTATCGTGTTATCCAGGTACATTCATTGATACATTTAGTAATAAATATTAGCTCATAATATGAAGCTGTGAAGCTATGAAGAATATGGATTACATATTTATGTATATTTTCTTATATACAGGGTGGACAAAAAGTCTGGAAACGGTCGAATATTTTATAAACTATGCATTTTAGAAAAAAATGTTTTAGATAAAAGTTGTAGAGTTTGAAAGTATCTATTTACCATTATTATCAGTTTGACCATAGGTGGCGATGCCAAGGTTATGAAAGTCACCTTGAATTTTTAAAATAGAAATCTTTACTTTTTATTACACATTCTTGTAGCTTATCTCAAGAGCTTTCCAAAACGCTATAACGAGTCATTTTTTCATTAAGTACTTTTCGAGTTATAAGATTTTAAGTTTACAGTATTTTGACATAAAATAAAAAATATCTTGTAAAATATTCAGTTTTCGGTTATCTTACCTTAATACTTTTGTGCATAAAATAATGAGGCCAATCAATTGGTGTAAAAAAACACAGTTGCTTTTAAGAAAAAGTATGTAATTTGCAACATGCAGCAGCATACTTTTTTTGAAAGCAATATGTGTTTTCTTTACACCAATTGATTGGTCTTATTATTTTATGCAGAAAAGTATTAAGGTTACCGAAAACTGAATCTTTTACACGATATTTTGTGTTTTATATCAAAATACTATAAACTTTAAGCTTTATAACTCGAAAAGTACTTAATGAAAAATAACTTAGTTATAGTGTTGGGGAAAGCTCTCGAGATAAGCTACAAGAATATGTAATGAAAAATAGGGGTTCCATTTAAAAAATTCAAAGTGATTTTTGTACCCTTTTGTAACCTTTATTTCAAGATCTGGAAGGATGACAATATCTGTGAAAAATTTTTGATATGTGTGTGTGTGTGTGTGTGTGTGCGTGCGTGCGTGCGCGTGTGTGCGTGTGCGTGTGTATTAAAATCGAAAAGAGAGAGACACTTTCGATTCTTTTTTCTGCAATTTTTGTGTATCATTACTGCAAAGTTAATTATTCTAATAAATAAGACAAATTTTTATTTTATGTTTTCAGATTTTCGCATAAAATGCCAAAGTAAAATATTCCGGAAACCTTTTCAATACGATGATGTATCAGGTACACGATGACCGCTACATTAATAATTAATTAGTAATCAATTTTCCTTATTTTTCATTTTTTTCGAATATATCGACTCGTAATTGCAACACAAGTACAACTATAAAAAAGACGCGTGAGACGTACATTAAAAATAATAAGGCAAGATATAGCGATAACAAAAACAGATTTTATTCTATTTCGATTTTATTTGTAAAAGACGTATTTTATAAAATGTAATTAAAAAAAATTTAATCTTAAAATAGAAGAAACAAATATATTCATAAACTCGGTTATTTAAATAAATTCGGACAAAATCAATAATCGAGAACACGACCAGTAAGAAATGAATGTCACGACAATAGTTGGTGCCGCTATAAAAGCAGCAACCGTCCTGCTCGGCGTCAGCATTGGCAAGATTACTATAATCCCAGTACTGATTGTCGCGCTCATGTATTTCAATTATGATCTCATGGATCCGGAAAATCATCCGCGTGTTACGAAGGAATTAAAAAAAGAGTATGAATTTGTTGTAATCGGTGGCGGCAGTGCCGGCAGCGTAGTTGTCAATCGATTAACCGAAAATCCCGAATGGAACGTGTTGCTGCTGGAGGCCGGAGGTCATGAAACGGAAATAACCGACGTGCCAATATTATCGTTATACTTGCATAAAAGCAAAGTCGATTGGCAGTATCGCACGCAACCACAGAGCACAGCCTGTCAAGCAATGGTCGATCATCGATGTTCCTGGACTAGAGGCAAGGTAAGAGATAATTATTACATAAAAACAAGAAACAAAGAAAAAGACAGAGAGAGAGAGAGAGAGAGAGAGAGAGAGGTTTGATTGATTGAAGCTCCTCCCTGTATCATTCTTCTCGATTCTCCTAATTCTTGTTTAAAATTTCCCAATTATTCTCAAACTACTTCTATCATCTTGACTTCCTTTTTACATGCTGTTTTTTCTGTCGTTTGCATCGGTACTCTCCCAGACCGTGTAATACGCATTAGCATCACACCTCATGATCAGCGACAGCCCTTTCTTCTGGCAGTGTTCCACCAGCCTGCCCATTGGTTTCGGCGAGAGTGAGGCCCCCTCTTCATAGAAATACGCTGAGCTCATCACCACTTTCCTGGTTTCATCAGTGTTGACTCTAATGAGCTCCATCATGACCGCTACAACATCTCTGGAACAAAATTCCGGCATTAGTTGGCTTCCATTCTTTTGATCACAATTGCGGCCCTAGGTCTAAGTTCTGTGGGTCTTTGAAAAGCTTCCCGCAGATCGCAAGACTGCTAATGCAACCCCTGTAAATCCAAGGTTTCTGCAGTAAAGAAATATGGCTGTATGCACAGCCATGCTCCTGACCAAAACGGCCGAGGCGCCCCTACTGTGATGTAAGTTTATCTGGGTGAGATAAACAACCCCACCATCACCATGCCCACTCTATTATAGAAATTATAGAAAACACGGCCTGGGCTGGGACTCTCCTTGCCCTATCCCCTCGCTACGGATCCCGAGCAGGCTCATTGTGACCTGTGCTGGAGCCTATAGCTCATCCTAAAGTCCCCCACCCTCAACTTGAGGACGCAGAACTCCGGGATGCCGAGAAGGTTCCTCCCTTCTAGAAAAGCTCATACGTTCTCGGTAAAAATTTGTCAGCCAGCAATGACGATGCCCGGACTTTGCGGGAAGGGTTTATTTGGACACCGTATAATTAGAAACGTTGTAATTGGGCACAGTGCAATTGGACACAAATCATTGCACACCGTTTATTTGGGCACAATAATTTTGGACACAGTAGCTATTAAACACAGCATATATATATGCATAATTTGTAAATTTATTTTAAAATTTATTGTTAATAACTTTTTTACATTGACGTTCCTAAAATTAAGCACTCTTCCTTTGCCCACCGTTCTTTTGTGCACCATTTATTTGGACACTGTTCTTTTGCACACTGTTCTTTTGCGCACCGTTTTATTAGAGAGTCCCGATTGCGCACATTACCAATCTGAAACGACGATATTTCTCGATCGAACACAGGATCAATCGGACACAGCTCCACAAGATTGAACAAAGTTTCACATGAGTTCAAGAGACGCGGTAGCGTCTCGCTAAGTATATCTTTCGTCATCTTTTCAATATTTATACTAACAGACGCTACTGCGTATCATTTATCGGAACAAGGACGTTTTTACGAAAATAATTAAAAATGAATTAAAATATCTCGTAAATCGAACCACCTTTTAAAAAAATGAACATATCAATCGAAAACATGGATTTTTCCGAATGTAATAATATCATAATGACACTGGGAGATACATTGAATGTAAAGATCTTAATATTCATTATGCATTTTTCTGCCGAAAATGTGTCATTCAGATACGTTGTCGGACTTGTCCAGGTTCACTGATACACCGCAAGGCGCCCGATGGCGCCACTGCCGCAAAACCCCATGTTTTTCTAGCTTTAGTGCGCGCAGGTTGTGCGCGCGCGCATTTGCATTCACATTTTGCTGTGCGTGCATGTGTGCGTGCGCACGTGCCGCTTTCTCTCTCTCTCTCTCTCTCTCTCTCCCGCTCTCTCTCTCTCTCTCTCTCTCTCTCTATCTCTTAGAGAGAGAGAGAGAAAGAGAGAGAGAGAGGGGGAGAGCGGGAAAGAGAGAAATTATATTCTTAATAAGGTATAATATTGACAAATATTATAAATATTGACAAATATATATATAAATATTGACAAATATAAGTGTGCAACTTTACACACAAAGCAAAATTCACTTCACCTCGTCAACAGAAACTGTGTCCGATCAAGCCTGTCTCCAAACGGGACTCACTCTAATAAAACGGTGCGCAAAAGAACAGTGTGCAAAAGAGTAGTGTCCAATTAAACGGTGCGCGAAAGAACGGTGCGCAAAAGAATGGTATGCAAAAAACAATGTCCAAATAAACGGTGTGCAAAAGGTGCCCAATTTTTGATACGTCAATGTAAAAATATTATTAACTTCAAATTTTAAAATAAATTATTCAAGAGGATATTTACATATATACACATCTATATGTATTACAAATTATGTGTGTGTATATATGTTGTGTCCAAAAGCTACTGTATCCAAAATTAGCGTGCCCAAATGTACTGTGTCCATGAACGGTGCGCAACGTATTGTATCCAATTGCCCTGTGCCCAATTGCAACGTGTCTAATTGTACAATATCCAAACGAAGGCCACCTCGGATTTTGCCTCTACCGCAGCCGCAAGCAACGGAAGACCCGGCACCAGATGGCAGCCCTGTGCCGTTTTTCAAGCATATCCAAGCCCACCACCCTAAGTTTAGCACCTTTCCATGGAGAGATGTGCCCTATTCTCAGTGAGCCAACTGAGCACCACCTCATCCTCGTCTTTAATGACCACGGCATTGTTCCTCAGTGCCGCAGTCCTTGTGAACCTTGGCAGGGGACCCTCACGAATCCCTGTAACTTCACTGACCAACGCCCCCTGCAGCAAGGTCAGCTGTTCGGAGGTCACCGTTTGTTCGGGATAGCCCTCCAAAACAATCGCCAAGGGGTTGGCGTTGGTAGAATAGAGCCTAATTTCCTGGGCCCTGGGTCTCCTGACGACCCTATGCGTCGAGGAGCGGGGAGGGATATTGACAGAATTCAATCATCCTCTCTTGCCGGGATGTCCCTTCCTCCCTTCCTTCAGCGTTACCTCGAGAGCCGAATAAGGTTCTTTCGAGCCCTCATTTCCCCCAGGAGAACCATTAATATCAATTTCCATTCTGGTCCCACGAGTAGCTAGGGAGCGAAGATTCACCCAGGCAGAACCCCGTATGCCTGGGCAAGGCTAAATACTCTGGGGTTTCGCTCTGGGATTTCACCTCAAAGGCATCGTTCACGACACTCCACTCCCAGTGTCATGCAGCCATCGTCATGATTGCTCTTAGCTTGGCGTGGAGAGTTGGTCCTTGGTAATAGCCTTCTCGGCCCCAGACAGGATTTTACGCCAGCGGGACCGATTATAGCCATCACTATCCAGGAGACTACTCGGGTAATCAGAAACCCGGAGATTTTCTGGACATTCTCTAATCCGCCACCTGCAGACACGTCCGATAGGTAGCTCAGCCCACGGATTTATTATCTTTAGTAACATTAAAAAATATGAACTCTATATTGTGTTAATGTGATGTGTGTTTGTAATCATTATCGCGGGTATTACACAAGTTCGGAGATCATCAATCAGAACGCTAGGAAAGACTCTAACATTTAAATTTTAAAGTTTTGATTAATTATTATTACAATAATTAATAAACAAGATAAGTAAAATAAAATCAATATATATATAAGTGAATAAAAGTGTGTGTATACGTTAAGGATGTGTAGAAGTGTAGAAGTCGCCGCTTGCATATGTGTTAAATTTAAATTTAAACTTAAATTGTGTAAGTTTCATTGCCAAAGCATGCGTTTAAATTAAAAATAAATGGATAAATTCGCCAAGCTCGCGCCACAAATTCATCTGTTCCGACGATTTCTCGTATATTTTGCGTGCGCGATTCTTTATTAATTCTTTTGTGGTATGCCGCAAATAAATAATAGAAAAATAAGGTTATAAAAATGTGAGAGGAGAAGGAGTAGACGAGAGAGCAAAAATTTAAGAAAGAAACGCCACGGGTCTACTAGTTATATAAACAAATATCCAGCGAGTAGCGTAGGGGAGATTAATGAAAAAACACCACAGATCTAACTATATAAGCAACTTAACCCAACGAGTAACGTAGGAGAGATTAATGGGAAGTAGTAAAAGGAACGAAGGAGCGCAATTAATCAGTTACAAGTTAATCAGTTAATTAGTTGCAAGAGCAGAAAATTTAAACAACAATAAAGAGATTAACAGAAATCAAAAACTAGTTATAATAGAATATATATAGGGTGTTTCCTCTAATTGCAGCACTTAAAATATCTCTGTTTCCTTTGATGATACGAAAAAAAGTCAAAGGCGAAAATAGTTCGATTCAAAGGAACTAATATTCTGATAAACAAAAATCTTTTTTTAATGTTACCTTTTATGAGATTTCAAGGTCATCGACTATTTTTTAAATGAGATGGCACATTTTGATTAACGCAGTGATGTAGCTTATAGAAAACAAATTTAACCACCTAGGATATGTTGACCTTCAAATGACTATGAATTATAAGAATCACGTTTAGGGGAAAAAACTGGATAAAATTTATTGAATGTTACAGTACAAAGATACACCTTTTTTTACAGAAGGTCTTTTCAATTTAAACTAATTTTTTCAATATGACCACCGTTAACTTCCATACACCTTCGAATTCGATAAATAAATGATTATTTCACACTTTCAAGAAATTCCGAAGTGATTGCGGTGCATGCACGCCGAATTCTTTCTCGCATGTCTTCTTGTGTTGTGAGGATATCATTTATTTATCAAATTCGCAAGTGTATGGAAGTTAACGATGGTCATTTTAAACACCTTCTGTAAAAAAGGTGCATCTTTGTATTGTAACATTCAATAAAATTTATACAGTTTTTTCCCCTAAACGTGATTTTTGTGATTCAAAGTCATTTGAAGGTCAACATATCCTAGGTGAATTTGTTTTTTTATAGGCTACATCAATGCGTTAATAAAAATATGCCATCTCATTTAAAAATAAGTCGATATTAACGATATATAAGACGCTTGTGTGATGATCGGTAGATCGCCACATTTTCAAACAATTAAGGTATCCTCCACATAAAAATTTTACATATTATCGCGTATCGTAGATCAAGCCTGCGTAGCATACATGCATTTGTTTACTCTTTACAAGACGCACTTCTTCTTATCCCTTTTAACTGCATCCCTCGGCCTAAATTTGTCATCCGTAGCGTAAGTCCAACCGTGCGACCTACTCGTGGTACGCTTTGAATAACGCAAACGCTGGTGGTATTTTTTCAAATTTCAGTGAAAAGAAACTAAAAATTTTTTGTTCTTGTTTACACTTAGTAAAGGTCAATGTAGTGTCAGTGCACTGAAAATCAATTTTTTTAACGTTAATTGAATTTAATTTTCCATTTTCTTTCCACTGAAGTTAAGCAATTTCACAATTTTGTGCGCGTTTCACCCCATAAAACCATAGTGGCCACCATGAAAAAATCTCATAGCTATTCGGCAAATTATTTTTTAAATCCAGGGTATTTAAAAGTACAGAAAAACGTAAAGAAGTACAAAAAAACGTAAAGAATAAATTTTTTTGTTTTCCTACACAATTGTTTTCTGGGTTAAAATGAAAAAGAGATAAATCGCAAATTTTTACGTTATTTTCATCCATTTGCATCATGTCTACATGTTTTTTAAAAAAAATTGGCATTTATACCATTCGATAGAGCAAAGTTTCAGCTTTAAGAATCTGTTCTTTTAATTACGGTGCGATGATTTTTAACGGAGTTATGATCAATCAAAGTCAACATGCTCATTTTTTATTTAATCCGCGATAACTCAGTAACAAAAAATCTTAGAAACATTTAAGAAAACGATTTTGTAGGGAAAACTGTAAGCTTTCACATTAAGAAGTCGAAAGTTTTTGCAGATTTTTTTGGGCACATGACAGGCCCACAAAGAGAGAAGAAAATTTCCCATTTTGTCCAGCTCGTAGATTTCTATATTTAAAAATTACCAAACTCACAGAAACTAAAACAAAATAGTGACCTTCCATAAGTAGAGATTTCAAGCTTTAAAACCCCTTTTTGGATTTAAATTTCGTTCGTTATTAACGAAGTTACAACTGCCTGAATTTTGCCTACTTTTAAGAAAAATTAAGTGTTCTCCTAATTTTTGTGAGAAGTGTATTTTCGCTTTTTACTTTTTTTCGTATCATCAAAGGAAACAGAAATATTCTAAGTGCTGCAGTTAAAGGAAATACACTATATATTTATGTGTATTCTTATTGACTTATTACATGACAAATGCAAGCGCAGGTAAAATGGCAGTGGCTGGGATCAGCGAATGCTAGTTTGCAATTATCCTGTGGAAAATTTGCTAATGGATATCCATCAAAGAATTTGAATAAATGTCTACTCACAATACACAATTAATTTCTGGAAACATTTTCACTGAAATACAAATTTTGGATTAATAGCACAATTATATAAGGCGAGAAAGAATGCCTGAAGCTATATATTTTAAGTCAAATCGAAAAAGATTGGATGCTCAGAAATATGGTACGGTAATGAAAAGACCGCGGTAATAATAATAATGCGTATTCGATTGTGACTATTGTCTGAATCGCTATTCTCTATATGCGAAAGAAATCTTTTGCATATATCTTTGATCACTGTCCGTCCATTGAATACACAGAAAAGTTCAACGAATCAAAGTTTCTAATAGAAACCTCTTATGAATTGAGAGGCATGTTTTAAAAATAGGTCTTGAATTTCGATATTCGTGAAGACTTTTGTTTTATGAAATAGTCTTTAGAAGAGTCATGGGGGGAGAGATGCGATCATATAGGGTTGACATTTTTATTATGCTCTAAATCCTCTAATTTTATCGCAATGCAGATATTGTATAAAGACGGTCAGGCGAGCGCACGTGTAGTGTCGGGTTAGCATTTATTCTCGATTGAGAAAGGCATAATCGTCTATCTAATTTATTACTGTTTGGTCTCTGTGACATTTTATTGGGAAAATATCAGTTTCTGTTTAGGTATTCTAAGAGCGCCTGTCAGGTAGTCGATTTAAGAGTTTAGAATCTGAGTGTCAGCGGCCTTTTTACCGAATAATTATATAGCTTTATCTTTTTATTGGATTCCGTGTTGGGGGAGAATGTTATTTCCGGGACCCCTCAATTTGATGGGTCATTTTCAGGATTTTTTATCAGAACAAGAATGCTGCAAACCAGAATGCGCTACGACGCATAGTTTTCGAGATATCGATGTTTCAAAATTTTTATTTTTGGTAAATATGCATATTAGGCTCATCGCCAATAACCTTGACCTTGACATATGTTGTCAAGATTGAGCCTATTATGCATATTTAACAAAAATTAAAATTTTGAAACATCGATATCTCGAAAACTATGCGTCGTAGCGTATTCTGGTTCGCGACATTCTTTTTCTCGGTAAAAAATCTATATAATACACTTATCAAATTGAGGAATCCGGGAAATAACATTCTTGCCCCGTGTTGGACTATGCAGTGATTTTAGTTTCTAAAGGAATCACTGTTCTCATAACTCCATCGTTTTATGATTTAAAAATTTATATATTAGTTAGAACTGATATCTTGCCCTTTTGTTGAAGTTATAATTTCAAAATTGTTGAAACTTGCCTGTCAGATTTCACTTGGTTTATTTCTTAAAATTTATAGATTTTATGATGTCGAGATATAGCATTGAGTGAAAGAAAAGAATCGTGAAGTCTACCGGACGTAATATTAGGAATACGGTTATTCTTTTATGAGAAAAAAATATTGATTGCTCCCCCCCTCTCTCGCTCCCCCTCCCCATCTCCCCTTTCCCATCCCCTCTCCCTCTTCCCCTCCCTTCTTTCCTCCCTCCCAACCTCCCAACTTCCCCCTCTCCATCTTCCCTTCCTCTCTCTCTCCTCCCCCTCTCCCCCCTCTCTCTCTCACCATATTAACATTACTTTATTTAAAGATCTAATTAAGCAGAACAAGTTTTAAACGATGCACAAGAGCAATTTGTATACGTATCGTGATGTAGTATTCGATATACATTATATTAGTTTACAGATAATGATAGGATACACGCAATCATATTTAATTAATCTATTTAATTAATGCCACTTTTATTTGTGTAAAGATCAATTTAATTCCAACTATTAAATCATTTCACTATCTTTACTGTCAAATCAATTAATAAATAATAAAACGCGAGCATTGTTCAGGTCTTCTAAAACTTAAATTCTTTAACTCACGTATCTAACTTCATAAATAGCTAATCAAATTAAACAACAATTAACAACTAATTTACAACTAATTAAATTAAGCGGCAAAGCTTATAGAATATTTCGTCACAGTGTTTAAGAATTGGTTGTTACATTAAACTCTCAGTGTATCTGTTTGGGAATGCGCTCGTTTCTCAAAGATGCGCCAATACTGCGAGCGTGCACCTCTTCCCGCCGATACATTATGACGGTTTCAGTGATCTTAAGGTGTCCCTGTGAACGAGCAATTTTCATAGCATGCACCGACCCCCGCACATGTATATTATCTTAACACGACACGTTATTGATATCGGTGAATCAAGATTTAACATGATCTCCTCTCCATGCCGTACGTAAATTCTCGTTAATCCTTAAGATAATCTCGCTGGTCGTTCTGCCCCGACTTCATTTGCTAAAAGTCTATCGTTCTGTTCAGAAGCCTTAGAATAGGATCGCGAAAAGTTTCTCGCAGCCTTGTCAATTTTGTTCGACAATAATTCGAAGCCTCTGATACCATTTGCATTTCAATTTTTTACTCCGTTTTATTCCGCTGTTGTGCAATTAATTGTAGCGGAATTATATTTGTTAAAAAACGAAGATTCGATAAACGCTGAGTCATTTCCAACAACCTTAATCATACCTTGACCGAACCTTCTGATAACGCTATATCAGCCACCTTTGGGAACGATCGCTATCAGATCAGTCAACAAAATCAAGGTAATTTTCGAGCAAGTTCCCAAAACAATATCTAATCGGAATATGTCGGAAAAATCTCTTTTATACTGATTAAAGAAGCTTATCCATCGAATTAATCGCGCTTAAATCAAAATCAATTGTTACGACATTAACATCAATCATCGAACATAAAAACATGTTACAGTTACTGTCATATATTGCGAAATGTCAAGTTATCGTATATGGAGTATCAAATATTTATATACATAACATTTAATAAAAACTGGAAAATAATTCCTGAAATCTTTGTATCACAACTTGTGTTGATGTTTTTGCACGAGATATAATGCTTGTTATATCTTATATTTACGGTAATCATTAAATGATTAGAAATAACCACCTCAATGAAAGTAAGTTAATAAATTTACTCGTTTTGCAATTATGCGATTATCCTATTTTGTGCAATCTTCACAGTCGGTTAAATAACACAAGTCGACATTAAACATGCAACATGGATGAGATGTATCATTTCCTGTAGATTTTTAGTCGCTGAATCCGAATTCGGAAGCGAAATTTTTCTATTACGTCAGGTTTTTGAGAAAATTGAGGTTAAAAGTGCCAAAAAACGTGGTTTTGCCCATTTTTGAAACAACGTAGCGGATGAACCTGACGTGCTAAAGACTTTTAATAAGGCTTCCATGAAAGCTTGAACCTTGTGCTTTGAGATGATCATAATAAAAATAATGTTGCACCCGCCTATCTTGAGCGGTAACAGATTTTCGCTGCGCGCGCGCGCTCGTCACTCCTCACCGTACGCCGCCCGGGGAATTGTGGAATTGTGTATCCATACAAACCTCCACAGACTACATTTCTTATCCGATATTAACTTTTCTTGTCCTAAATTGAAGTGGATTAAATTTCTGAGAGCAAAGCCTGATTTTAATTAATTTGTTTATTTATCAAATTTGTTTATTTATCAATTATCAATTACGTTTATTTATCAATTATCAATTATGTTTATTTCTCAATTATCAATTGTTTATTTATTAATTATCGAACAAGAAAAGTTAATATCAGATAAAAAATGTAGTCTAAAGGCTTGTATGGGTACACAATTCCACAATTCCCCGGGCGGCGTACGGTGAGGAGTGGCGAGCGCGCGCGCGCAACGAAAATCTGTTACCGCTCAAGATACGCGAATGCAACATTATTTTCATTATGATCATCTCAAAGCACAAGGTTCAAGCTTTCATCGAAGCCCTATTAAAAGTCTCTAGCACGTCAGGTTCACTACATTGTTTCAAAAATGGCCAAAAACGCGTTTTTGGCACTTTAAACCTCAATTTTCTCAAAAACCTTGATAAAAAAATTTCGCTTCCGGCTTCGGATTCAGCGACCAAAAATCTACGGGAAATGATACATCTCATCCATGTTGCACGTTTAATGTCGACTTGTGTAATACTTCAGGTTCTTGGAGGCTCTAGCGTTCTAAATACGATGCTTTACATTCGCGGGAATCGACGTGACTTTGACCAATGGCAAAGTTTTGGAAATCCGGGTTGGGGATACGAAGATGTGCTACCGTTTTTTCACAAATCGCAGGATCAAAGGAATCCATATCTGGCACGCAATAGAAAATATCATAGCACAGGTATGCATACTTCAATTACCGCGTATTTATATTATGCGATAAATCATTAATTTTCTACTTACGAGGTCTGTAAATAAAGTAATGAGACTGGTACCAGACTGCACGAATTGGTAACACTGCGCGACTCCGCGCCACAGTGGGCGCACTTCAACATCTTATGTAGCTTCAGCGTGAGTGGCGAGTCGCTTGTGTGAACAAGTGGATTGTGAGAGCTTTTTTTGCAAAGTGATTTTTTTTTGCTGCGTCACTATAATGAGCGAGTGGAATTACGAGCAACGGTGTGCGATCAAGTTCTGTTTGAAACTTGGCTACAACGAGAGGTTGCGAAAACGGGTTGCTCGCGTGCGGTCAGACATCAGACACCTGGATGCTGCATCACGACAATGCGCCGTGTCACACAGCGCTTTCAATTACGGAGTTTTTGGCACGGAAAAATATTCCTGTCGTCCCCCAGCCCTTGTATTCGCCTGACCTGAGTCCCTGTGACTTCTTTCTCTTCCCGAGATTGAAAACTCATCTCAAAGGACATCACTTTGATACGACCGAAAACGTAAAAGCGGCTGTAACCGACCAGCTGAAGGCCATTCAGGTTTCTGAGTTCCAGCACTGCTATGAAGACTGGAAACAACGTTTCAGGCGCTGCGTGGCTTCCCAAAGAAACTATTTTGAAGGAGACAGAGTTAAATTATAGTTAAATTATAAATAAAAGTTCATCTCGAAAAAGTCTCATTACTTTATTTACAGACCTCGTATAATCATTATTTTTTTACTTTTATTATTTTTTATTTCCCAGGAGGATATCTAACAGTGCAGGACAGCCCTTATGTTACTCCGTTAGGGGTAGCGTTTCTTCAGGCTGGTGAAGAGATGGGATACGATATTTGCGACGTTAATGGCGAGCAGCAAACCGGTTTCGCTTTTTTTCAATACACCATGCGACGGGGTGCTAGATGCAGCACCGCCAAAGCATTTGTGCGACCTATTATGTTGAGAAATAATTTTCATCTTTCTTTGTG
This sequence comes from Lasius fuliginosus, assembly GCA_949152495.1. NCBI lineage: Eukaryota > Metazoa > Arthropoda > Insecta > Hymenoptera > Formicidae > Lasius > Lasius fuliginosus. The sequence continues at coordinate 12,742,102 of OX424453.1, read as the reverse complement.
GAGCCATGTGACTCGAATATTGATAGATCCGGAAAACAAAAGAGCGTACGGTGTAGAATTCATTAGAGATGGTCGTAAAGAGATAGTGTTTGCTAAAAAGGAAGTAATCCTCTCCGCCGGCGCTATCAATAGTCCTCAGTTATTAATGCTGTCAGGTATAGGACCACGTGTGCATCTAGAGCAACTGGGAATCCCCGTAATCCAAGATTCGCCCGGGGTTGGACAAAACGTGCAGGATCACATAGCAGTAGGCGGACTCGTTTTTCCGATTGACTATAAGATCAGCATCGTAATGAATCGAATGGTGAATGTTAATTCTGCTTTGAGATACGCCATCACCGAAGACGGCCCGTTAACATCCAGCATTGGCCTCGAGGCGGTCGGCTTTATTTCTACCAAATATGCCAATGAAACCGACTGGCCCGATATTGAGTTCATGCTCACATCCTCGGGAGTCAATTCTGATGGTGGCAGCCATGTGAAGAATGCTCATGGTCTAACCGACGATTTCTACAACGAAGTATTTAATGAAATCAGTAATCGTGACGTTTTCGGAGTGTTTCCGATGATTCTTAGGCCTAAATCGCGCGGCTATATAAGACTGAAATCAAAAAATCCTTTGGATTATCCTCTTCTGTATCATAATTACTTGACTGATCCAGAAGATGTGGCAGTACTTCGCGAGGGTGTCAAAGCGGCCATTGCCTTCGGCGAAATGAGCAGCATGAAAAGATTCGGTTCTAGATTTCATAGCAAACAATTACCCAGTTGCAAGCACATTCCAATTTATTCCGATGAATACTGGACATGTATTTTACGCATGTACACTATGACTATATACCATTTCAGGTAATTGTTTAGATTAACACATTGCGGATCATTTTCATTTTTTTTTAAATTGTCCCCAATGGGGTTTTTCACAATTTTTCCACCTTATTCTCTCCTCCATCTCCATTTTCCTCTCACCCTTCTCACCATTCCTTCCCTCCTTCTCTATCCTCCAACCTCTTAAATAGAGGCATGTGGGGATTGGGTCCGACCGGATTCGAACCCGGGACCCGTCAATTGTCAGACTGTCAGTCCGTGACTTACCAGTCGACACCACTTATCACCCCATGGATCATTTTCATTTTTATATATATTACAGAGGGTACATTCCTAAGTAATACACGCTTTGAATTTTGTGACGCTCTCTTGTGGTTCCTGAGATATGAGATTTTGAAGTATTGTAAAAATAACATTTTAAGAGAATGGGATTAAGTTTCAATGACTTTGACCTTGACATATGTTGTCAAATTCACTGTCCTGAGTAATCCTGACCTTGAAAAAAATGGCAATCACGATTCGTTCAAAAGTTAGCATTAAAAAGCGTTAAAATTTCCATTTCTGTACACTAACTCAAACCAAATTTTAGTTTTAAATCAGAAATAGGTTTGGATTAGGTTATATCTTTCAGAAGTGGAGCCCCCCGTAGAGGGGCGGAACCTACTGCATCCACGCATACACTTTCCAATTCAATTGCCACGCATACACTTTCCCACCCACACAACAATTGTGGGATGGACCTTCTTTCGCGTTGTAAAGTATATGCGTGGACGCAGTGGGTTCCGCCCCCCTACGGGGGGCTTCACTTCCGGAAGATATAACCTAACCCAAACCTATTTCTGATTTAAAACTAAAATTTGGTTTGGGTTACGTTATACGTTATAACCCAAACCAAAAATTTTCGTTTCAAAACAAACTTTAACTTTAAATATCTCAGAAATTATAAGAGACCGCCGATTAAGTTATAAAGAAATGTTACTCAGGGTTCTGTCCTTGACAACATATATCAAGGTCAAGGTCATCGGCGAGGTGTCCGTTAATGTAAACATTTACCACAAAAAAAATATAAACACGAAGCTAGGATGTAAATAAAAGATAATACAAAGTAATACGAAAATTATGATACTTCAAAATCGCATATCTCAGGAACCACAAGAGAGCGCCGCAAAATTCAAAGCGTGTACTACTTAAGAATGCATCCTCTATAATATATTTAAAAATGAAAATGATCCATGATGTGTAAGTTAATCTGAACCTTATTTCAGTTGTAGTGCTAAGATGGGTCCGGCCAGTGACCCTATGGCGGTTGTGGATCCGGAACTGAAAGTCTATGGAATCGAAGGCCTTCGAGTTGTTGATGCATCGATCATGCCGACTATTACTAGCGGCAACATAAATGCGCCTGTCATTATGATTGCGGAAAAGGGCGCCGATATGATAAAGACAATGTGGATGCGATCATCCCGCTCCAAGAGGGACAATGTTACTGTTGCTACTTCTTGACATTGGGTAATATTGCGTAATGTAATACAGATATACGATAAATCGAAAAGTTGGATCGAATAACAGTTTTAGTTAAGTTTAATTGTACGTAGAGAGTTTTGAGAAAAATTAGTTTCAAATTTATAAGAATATAATTTAGAAGAAAAATATTCATAATTATTCATAATATTTGTGTAATATAACAAAAGAAGTTTAGTAGTCTTGACGCAATTACAAATTAGTTGCAGCAGATGCATTTCATACTAAGCGTGTCAAAATTCGAAATAATTACTAATTTATTTCCAGTAAAATTCTTTTGTAAAAATCAATCAATAACATAACTTTTAAAATATATTCTCTATTTTTCTTTACTAATAGAATAAAAGACAGAAAAATACTTAAAGTGTATAAAATATCACTATATTTCTTATTAAATGATTTCTAAATTTATGTACTTGGAGAGCATACAAATATGTAATCAAAGTTGCTCTTTGAGCATACCATTTCTGATTATACATAATTTAATAAAGTTAAGAAAAAAATTCTTTTGCAGTTTTTTCATATTGAATACAATTTCGGCTTCGAAAATGCTTCATCATTCTATACTACAATTTTAAGAAATCTGAAAGTGCAAATTATCATGGATAAGATTAATAAGACTTATATTTCAGAAGAGATTGCAACTTAAGCATATCTTTTGTATTTTACGAGCTGTTAAATCAAGAAAGAATATTCAATCAAAAAATATATTTATTGTGTAGCAATTTAAGCACAGTTCTTTCTTGTGTCGAGAAATTTTCTTGAAAAATAATACAATAGTAACTAAAAAATATCAGTACTCGTGTTTTATTAACTTTTAAATTGGAAAATAATAAAAAAATAGGCGTAAAGATCAAATTGCAGTTGGACTTGTATACATATATACTTATAAAAATACATATCGCGTAAATCTTACAATTAGAATAAATTGAAAAAATCAAATATTTTGCTATAATACCGCAAGAAATAATATAGATCGCAACTGGACTCCTTTCAGTGATATAAAGTATAGGATTAGTCAAATACAAACCGCCAAAAATAAAAAATATCTTATGGTTCGAAGTTGCCGTCTTGCTGGTGAAGAAGGTGATCATCTTTAAAAGTTTGTCACAAAAGTCGAATGTCATTACTCATCACAAAGTTTTCCTCGGAATCTGCAGAAGTTTGAGATCAAAGAACCACTGTGAAAAATCAAATGTGGTAGAGCAATAGGCAAGTAGGATGAAAATTCAATCTTTGATAATCCGAGAATCACCAATGGAAAATCCATAGCAGGTACAAAATATTAATGCTATGCAAACAAAGAGAGCAGGCGGATACGAAAACATGTATGAGAGTAACAAAGCGTACAACACATACAAATAGATACATAAATTCCGAAAAAAGCGTGGCTAATTTAAATTTTATTTAACTTTTCAATAATTAGTATATAATTGAGAATAATAGAATAAAGTAATTCCCTCTCCCTCCCTCCTCTCTCCCTTTCCCCCCTCTCTTTATTCCCCTTCCACTCTTTCTCTCCCTCCCTCCCTCCCTCCCCCTCCTCTCTCTCTCCCTCCCTCCCCCTCTCTCCCTCCCTCCCTCTTCCTCTCCCTCCTTCCCGCTCCCTCCTTCCCTCTTCCTCCCCCTCCCCCTCCCCCTCTCCCTCTCTCTGCAGGTTGAGGTTCTATTTTTGCCTTTTAATAAATAACTGTAGAGGCTATTAACTTGAGGACGTATATTCTTGTTTCAATGTATGGTTTATTGCTTTCGCTTTTACAATTTATCTTGATGTTATAATCGGTACAGTCTTAGTATAACGCAGAGGTCGTAGCAAGGCTGCCAGATTGCAGCCGCAACAGCATGTGGAGGGAATAGGCTGGCTGGCTGTGGAGGGGGTAGCGCTATGTGCGCTCAACACTCGGCCGGTTTTGACCGGCTTCGGCGCTTCGGCCGGCTTCGAAATGTACATAGAAATCTCTCGAGCTAGCGGCTAGCGATGCGACTCTCCCCCCCCCCCTTCTCTCTTTCTTCCTATAATTATCAATTATTTTCTTATAAATTTTTATATGTAAAAAAATAAGTTTTACACTACAAAAGTAGATATAAAATTGAAATGTAATATATTTTAAATATATTAAATAATAATAATATTAATTAAATAATTAAATTATATTTAAAATATTAATTTATAATAATTAATAATTAAATTGACAATAATTACAAGTATATTTTAGATATGAAAACCCACTCTTGGCCAATATGTACGCTTACAACTAAAAAAGATTTCTTATCTTTAAAGAAATAATTGTAATGATATAATATTTAAATTTATAGATATTGTCGAAAAGTTTACTTTTTTAATTCTTACTGTATTTATTTTGTGTTAATATACAACGTACATATTGTTGCTCAACGGAAACCGCGAGAAGGTGGTGGTCTCTTCCGTCAGGGGGGAAATGAAAAAATTGTTATTAATTCAACGTTAAAATAAACATTATAATTATATCAAAATCATTAAAAATGATAAAAATTATTATGTGTTACAATATTTTATAAATATATTAAAATACTTTTATCTTTTTTAGCAGCGGTAGCGTATAATTTGTCCGCCGACATAAGGGACAAATGTTTTTCGTCAATTTTCATGTTTATAGTTTCTGTTTCTGTTTATAGTTTCTGTATATGTTTACTGTTTCTCCCCTTATCTTTAATGCAGACTTAAATATACAAATGGCATTAAGAAAACCGATGAAAAGTTGTTACGTGTTATCGTTTTTAAATTATTTAAAATAGAAATCTCTCTCTCTCTCTCTTTCTCTCTCTCCCCCTATAATTATTATTAATTCGCAATGGAGTTATTTTGTTTTTAATTAAAGAGAGAGAGAGGTGGGGAGTAAGGATGGCGTCCCATGGCACCTATTTTCCTATTTGTCACCTATTTGTCACCATACCGTCCTGCTTTTCCGCGCAAATTGTGCTCCATGTAATAATAAGAAGAAACAAACTCGCGGAACGAGCACGTCAAAATCCATTATCAACGCGGATAGTGTATTCCATCAAATTTCGGAGCCGATTGAAGAAGAAAGCTTTTACATTCGATTATTTTATTATTTTAAAAATGGCAGTATAATATCATGGATCCAAACATCATATTGATGGTTATTATGAAGTATCTCATGCAAGCAAGGGATGAATCGATGAGATATGCAGAGATAACTATGAAAAAAAGTTATTTCAATGTTTTATTCGTACTTGCGTTACAAGAAATTGCAAGAAGACAAAAAGGACTGTAAAATGTGGGTACGGCCTATTTTTACCGAGAGAAGAAGACTTCTGCAAGGTGCCAGCGACAATCTACTTGTGGAGATGCGATTGACAGATCCAGAAAAATATTTCAACTACCTCAGAATGTCACCAACAATCTTCACCGAGTTATTCAATATTGTTGAACCACTGATCGAAAAACAAAATGTAGTTCGAAAACCAATACCGGCCAGAACGAGATTAGAGGTGACTATACGATGGTTGGCATCTAGCGACAGCATGACATCGCTATCGTATGCTTATCGCATTGCCCAATGTACACTATCACAAATTATTTCGGAAACTTGTCAAGTAAATTGGCTTTCCCTAAAGGAGAAGATTTTGATTGATTCAACTGAAGAAAATTGGAGTACGATTGCAGGAGACTTTGAGACAACATGCCAATTTCCACACTGCACAGGCGCTATCGATGGGAAGCATGTCGAAATTCAGGTATGTATATTATCAATTTATTTATAATAATTCAGATTCAGTATATTACCAGAGAGAAGCCTGAGAGAGAGAGAGAGAGAGAGAGAGAGAGAGAGAGAGAGAGAGAGAGAGAGAGAGAGAGAGAGAGAGGGAGGGAGAGAGAGAGAATAGTTCGACGCGGGGTTCCAGCGTAACGCGCCGCTCGCATAATAGACATGGCCCGGTTTTAGGTGATCCCTGAAAGCGATACGCCCTCTGTGGACATAAGAAACGTGCACATTGAACTACGTAGCCAATGTCCACGAATGTTCTCAATGGTAACTCACAATGTGCACATTTTCGGTTGCGTTCCGTGCTATGTGTACGAAGTGTCGGTAACACGATTTCTGTCTTTTTGTATACAGGGTGTCCGGCAACGTAAGACGCTTACGTATTAAACGAATTTCTAATATAAAGACGTTTTGTGGCGTTATTATTTTTGAAACTGAAATTATAATATAAAAAGCCTTTCATTTTAACGGTTTAAAGTAAAAGTTAAAAATTATTGACGACAATTGACGATTCTTTTGCTGAAAAGAATCGATTCTATATTTTGCTTTCTAGAAAAACTGTGATAAAATAAACTAGTCTTAGAGGTATAAGAGGAATAAATGTGAGTATGAAAGGTATGTGTGGTTAAGGAATTTTGTAAACCAAGTCCACTTCTTGGCAAAAAACTGAGTTAAATAAATATTATTATATTTTGCTTTCTGGCTCTCTCTCTCTCTCTCTCTCTCTCTCTCTCTCTCTCTCTCTCTCTCTCTCGATATGTGTGTGCGCGTTTGTTTATCGCTGTCATCCGTTGCACGTGAATTCTGCGCTCGTGTAAGTAACATGATTTTTTCATTGTAATAAATAAAATAAATAAAAAAATAAATTAATTAAATAAATAAATAAATAGATAGATAAAATAATATAAATTAGTTAAAAATAAAATAATTAGTTTTGTAGGTATAAATATATTCTCTCCCGTATTTCAAAATATAACATTACATGTAAATTGTGTTTAAATTCCGCTGGATCTCTTACATACGAACCAATCTCAAAATGTACAAAATTCGTTCAATTAAAATGTTTCCGACGTAATACGCTTTTTTTTTGTCAATAACAGCACATTTGAATACTTTTACAAGATGGAAATGGTTATCAGGCAATATCTTCCATACTTGAAAACAAATTTTGATGCGAAAAAGTATGATATAGTTAATTTTTTTAAAGAAAAAATGCAGTCCATTCAATGCGATGCATTAAAAAAATGTCATAACATACATTCTAAAATAATGATGCGTTTCATTAGATTTCGACTTCAAATAGGTAATTCCAAAGTCCAATTACCGAACAAAGTTTATGATAGTAAAACTATGGCTATGCATGCGTTAGTACGATAATAAATTTAATTATTTACTGCATTATATTTTAGTTTACACATATATTGTACCTGCGCTAAAAATAAAATTAATAAAAACAAAAATGAAAATACTTTGTATTATTGTATTATTTGTAATAATAATCAATTGATTCCCTATTATTTAACGATATTATTTTACTTACGATACATTTTTCATTAGATACATTTATACATCATTACTTCATATATACATCATTATTTATACATTATTTTATACATCATTAATTCAGCGATACCACTATAAATTCGGAGTGCAAACGTATTTCAATCCAAATTTTATGCCCGTTCGCGCTCGGTGAGCAGCGTTCCTTATTGGCGCTGCCATTTTCTGAGCATAAGTTACGTGCACCAATCACGTGGAACCCTCGAATGTCCAGTCTCTAGTAAAGGGTCTCTAAGCCCTTCTATTTGATTCAATTTCAGTGAATATTCTTCATATAATTTAATTGTCATTTCATCCCACTTCAAAGCACATACTCTTTCTTCTGCAGATAACTTAGAAATTTTCTCCTGCAATTTACAAAATATAAATTCGCAAAATCCTGGCATCATATTATATTCTTCGTGCCATTTTTGAATTGTTCGTTCTCCAGGAAAATTGCAACCTGCCTTTCGTAAACCACGCAGTGCAGAAGCTGAATAATAATAAAGTTGCTTCGATATATTTTTTTCTTCTTCCGTGTATGGTGCATTTAGCGTATGTAATTGCAAATTTATCATTGCTTTCGCAACGGGATGCAATTTATTCTTCTCCATCAATTCCTATATATCCCTTTTTATGCTTTTCTTATTTGTGCGTTTTGCGGGCATTCGTCGCATACATCTTTGTAGACGTAATTTTAACATTTTTATTGTCCGGCGCAGACGCACATTTTCATTTGTTAAGAAATTAATTATTATATGTAAATTATTTTCTTTATTTCTTATTTCTTCATTTCTTATTTCTTCATTTCTTATATCTTTCGTATATATATTTCGTATTTCTTGCTCCTTTCTTATTGTTTGCGCTGATATCGCAAATTGGCGATTCCAAATGCATCCATTCCATAACATTTTCCTCTTCCGACGTCACATTAAAATGTAGTCGCGGTGACCGGTAGGTTCGCAATGGTGGCCATTGAATTGATTGCGTCATTTCATCGTTTTCAATATTTGCTAATGTCGTTGGCCTTATCCTGTTTTCATATTTCTCTTTTGCTCCCGTTACATTAGTTGTATTTTCTATCTCGGTCACCGCAATAGGCATGCTCTCCATGTCTGTGTCTTTATTGCTTTTATTTGGCGAGGCTATATTCCTGAAAGGAAGGGGTACAGAACCGCGTTTTAATGATTTCTTACCTTCACCCTTGAAAAAATTTTCACTAAAGTGATCTGCACACAGACCGGCACGACGGATTGAACTGGCAGACCTTTTCTAATTGAGTATTTCCTGAATCAACGAACGAAGGATTACTTGTAAATCTTTCTATTACTTGTAAATTTTTCTTTGAAAGATTTCTTAAAGAAGAAAACCTACTGTGATGGCTGAAAAACAGGGTGTTTTTCTGAATTTATATTAAAACTACTTTTAATAGAAATATGTTATTGTTGTTAAGAATACTTAGATTGTATTAAAACAAACATTGAGAAATGTTTTTAATGTATAGTCATGACTATTGCAAAATACTCCATGTTCACTGGATAACTTGTAGTAATTAGTAAAGAAAGACCTCCAAAACTAAAAAACCAATTTATCCCTTGTATATAAGAGTGAGTGCAGTTTCCGTTGTACGTATGAAATTTAAAAAATATTAATTTGTTGCAACATGGAAAGCAGCAAACAAAATGTTAATTTTCGTGTAAAAATGAATCTTATAAAATGTTAACTACAAAAAAGTTATATTAGTTGTGACGTTGCCGTCCCGCGCGCGTCCGCCGAGTTCCTTCCTAATCGCGTCAGGCGAAAAATAACGAGAACCGTGCCGCAGTCTCCAGAGAGGCGTCTGTTATCGTTCTTTTCGTTCAAGCGATAGATTTTTATTTTTATTTTTTTATGATACGGGCGAGTGAGTACGGAGGCGATCGAGGCAGAGGAGAAATTAGAGGCTTGGCTAACGGCAAAATTCCACGCAGAGCACGGCAGGGTGGCGAGTACGAATCGAGAACGGAGAGTGCGGAGCACGAGCAGGAAGGAAAGAGCAGAGGCAAGGCCGTGGCATTCTACCGGAGAGAAGTCAGCGGTGGAAACTCTGCGACAGCCATGTCAAACGGGCCTTACAATTATATTCGGCAATACCGTGGGTGCACGCGCCCCCGTCACGGCCTTGAGCGTGCCGCATACCGGCGTGTCGCGTGCCGTCGCGTGATTGGCCGCGATAACACGCACCTCACGTGCGCAGCCTTGGGGCCTTGGGGAAGGCCCCGAGCCATCGATCCTGAATCGCGAGGATCCGGGAGATAGCCTGTTGCGACACGTGTAATAGAGAGGACCTCGTGCCACCGCTCCCGTGTTGCTGCCTCGATAAGGATCTTTTGAGAAGGACGAGCGTTGCCGACCTACCCTACCCAGGAGGGACGAGGTGCCGGTGAGGTTGCCCTCCGCATAATAAGCCACGTGCGATCGCGTCCGGGATCGCTTCATTCTGTCGTCGTCGTTGTACTTTTAGTGATTTTTGGTGTCCGGGCTATGCCCCGTAATTAATAAAGTTCTTAGTGTCGCGGCCACGACGACAAGTGATCTCGATCCCGGAGTCTGCAAAGCACAGGCCTCGTTTATTTTATTTAATTGTGATATCGCGATCGCGTTAAAGTATTGATGTCTCTCTGGAGATTCGCGTCGCGAATATCTTATTGCATGTAATTAAGCGTCGTATGGCATGTCGAAATACGTAGTGTGAATGCGATAGAGTGATTGAGGGTCGCGTTCGACGCGTGCGATTGCGTGAGCCGCCTGTAAAGCGTGAATGTGTGAGAGAATTGCGTCGCGTTGCCGTCCTTGTCGGCGTCTCGATTTCGCTTATTCTTCGCGTCGGTATCGAAAATTTCGCTACGACTCAACACGACTGGCGAGGCCGTTGTGACCGAAAATCGTCGTTGTATCTGGAAGTTGGGAAATGTCCGACTTATAATTCCACGCCGTTGTGAGAGAATTTGATCCGTCGGATCGAACATCCAGTCTCGTATGCGAATCGCTACCGCCGAGCGCGGCGAGTGTGAATTCTTACGTGCCGTTATTATTTCGTTTTGTCTCGCGAATATTATTGTTCTCAATGATTATGTTTAACGTTTATTCGCATTTTGAGTCGGGTTTAAGATCTGTTAATATTATTAATTCTGTTCGCCGAATTTCTCGATTTGGGATGGTAATAACGTGAATTTTTCGTATTTCTTGACGCACGTTTCTCTTCACCGCTTTATTTACCCTCAATGATATGATTGTCTTTACTAACGAACCGATTATTATCCGCGATCTCTACTCGTCTTTCTTTTATTACTTTTACAATTAACTAAACTTCATCATTTTGCCTCTCTTTTTGATCATTATCTTTAATTGCTTCTAGTTCACGATTCTATTGTAATAAACCCGGCTTTATTCATCTTATTTATTTGCTTTTTTTTGTTGTGCGTTCGTTACCGTCTGTACTGTTCGTCTATTTTTAGTGCCTACCGTATCTGTCGCCTCCTGTCTAATTTTGCGTTCCGTCAACCACCCTGCCCCTCTGCCGTTAGGTAAGCTAGCCCGCCCGTGACGAACCCCGGTAATTAACGTTCGCGTAATTTAGCGCGATATCGCGAATTGACGCGTGAGAGACCGCGTCTAGCGCCCAATCTTCGGTTTTCGCGCTATACCTTAGATTCTCGTCACGGCACGCGTGGAACTCCTACCAACCCGTTCCTTTTCGGCGCGTTATCATTTCCCTTGATCCTTTCGCCCTTTTTATCGGCGACTTTCCCGCTCGACTCTCGCGTTCAACGAGGAAACTCCCCGTCGTTGGCGCAAAAGAGAAGATCCGCGCGACGGCGAGAGCGGGACGGTAATTAAGCCCGTTCACACCGGG
>OX424453.1:12715381-12730355 GCA_949152495.1 Lasius fuliginosus | reverse complement strand
CCTCGACTCCTTTGCTTCGTCTCCATCCTTCTCCTCTCTCCCCACGCATTCTAACCTTTCACTATCGCTCTCCTCGTTTTCTTCTCTCTTCCGGATGACTCTTCTCTTCCTTCTCCTCTCCTTCTTCTTCCTTTAACTCTTTTGCTTCGTCTTCTTCTGTCACCTCTCTCCCACGCTTTCCATCCTCTCATTATCGCTTTCCTCTTCTCTTCTTCCTTCAGGTTAATTTTTCTCTTCCTTTCCCTCTCCTCCTTCTCTTTCCTCGACTTTTTTGCCTCGTCTTCTTCCTTCTCCTCTCTCCCCTCGTTTTCTAAGCTCTCTGCATCGCTCTTTTCGTTCTCTTTTCTCTTCAGGGTGATTTTACTTTTCCTTCCCCCTCCTCCTTTTCTTCCCTCCACTCCTTTGCTTCGTCTTCTTCCTTCACCTCTCTCTCAACGTTTCTCATCTCTCACTTTCGCTTTCCTCTCTTCTTATTCCTCTCATCCCTCTCCATCTCAATATCATCAGTTCTTTCTGTAATCCTCTTCCCCTCTCCTTATTGCTCTCAACTCTCACCAACACCTCCTTCCAATCCATCTTCCTTTTCCCTTCATTAAAATTCACCTAAACTTTTATCACCTCACTCCTGTCTCCTCTTCTCTTTCGCGCAATCACCACTGATCCGTCGCAACATGTGTTCCGCGTACATGGCCCGCAGGCTTTCCTGTGCCGCCATCACCTGTTGCCTTATGCCTCCTCTCTCGTTACCCGCCGATAATACCCTTTATCCTCGTCGCGTTCCTTCCTTACCGACTCCTTCTTTCTTTCAGTTCCATTCTCCTCTACTCTTCTTCACCGCCGCCACCATCTCCCTTTCTCTTCTATTTGCTCCAAAATCCGCTGACTCTGCTTTTCCGAACTCCTTTGCACCCATCTAACTCTTTACTTCTTGCATCCCTATCGCCTCCTCCATTTTCTCGAGTTCCTCTCGTCCTCTTCTAACACTACCTCCACCCACAGATTTTCCACCTTCCTCCCGACATCACTTTCTTCCCCAAATTCCTTCACACCAAACACACGTCAGCTCTCTTTAACCGCCATCTTCCTTCCCCCTCATAATAACTTATACATATAAGTATTAAAACAACATTAAATATTAAATATTATTAAAAAATTATTAAAAGAACCTTTTAGCGTTTATATTATGTTTTATAAATATAAGTTATTATGAAGCTTATATTATATAAGTCCATATAATTTACACCAGTATACTGATACATCCAACCGAACTCGCTATTATCAAAATTTAATATGTGATGAAAAGTATAATGTGATGATAATATGTACCGTAGCAAATACTGTAAGAAATATTTTAATACAAGTATATCCTGAGAATTTTATATTTCTTTCTACAATATTGCTGGAACATTTCGGCGAAATATTTATATTGCATGTCTCTAAAACGTCTCTGCAATATTATATTGCAACTTGCAATGTTGCAACGTTTCTGAAATGTTACTTAAAAAAGTTTCGGTGATGCTACATGGGCGGAGACGGGCTATAAATGAACGAGAAATGTATACACAATATAAAAATAAATTCAAGAAAATCTAAGAAACTTACCGCTATTGCGTATCCATAATTTGTGTCTTACATACGTGCTAGATGGAAATCGAAATAAATGCGCTCCCGTGGAAAACCGACCATTGCGACAATGTACGCGCATTTGTCATAAACACTTTCTGAACGGCACTGATTATTCATCGTAGTTTTAACTAATATTCTTTACTAATATATTTATATTATAAGTATTTTTATATTATATTTTAACGAAGTTTTTTTATTGTTCCTGCTTGTAAAAAATATTTTTTTTTCAAGAAATAACTAAATCTACAAGATTAAATATGCAACAAAATGAAATATTACTGAAATGAAAAATTTGATAATAACATTAACGAGAAAAAAATAAAAATAAAAATTATTAACACTACCCTCACGAAATAATAAAAAAAAAACACTAATACACTAATGCACAAAATTAACCGATTATCGATTTAATTAATCGATTATCAATTGTGTAGTGTAACACGAATTGATGTCAAGCTAATTTAATCGAGACAACGTCTTCGATAATAAAGAATCGAACGAACTGTTTAATATTTTATAATTAACTAGATTACACGATTCGTAGAGCGCACTGATCGCAGCGAATCGTACAAACTTTGGCAAATGTCTTGAATGAAACAGTAGCCGAAAGACTGCTATTGTCAGGTTGTCACCTCGTTAAATGAGATAAAATTGTAACAAAGAAAAGAGAAAAGGAAAGAACATATGAGGTAAACAGAGACAGACATGGAGGCGCGGAAACGATCCAGCCTACGCTGCAATCGATGGGCGGAGACTCAGTATTTGTTTTCCTTTGAAAAGCAATCAGCGTTCGCAAAGTGGCGGTATCGCGTGAAAGAGGCAAAAAAAGAGAGAAATGCGGCAACGCTTCCTGAGCTTCCGAATTCCGACAAGCGATCAGTTCGTTTGTAACAATGAACAGTGCTTCTCGACGAGCAATGGATCTCATGGATATCGATGTAAGTAGATGATTCCGTATTGAACGTTGGCATATTACGATATTTTTGAGTGCCTGTCCGTCAATTATCCGCGCACACAGATAAAATACAATTACTTTCCAGCATGAGACAGTATCATTCAACTTTTGTAATACATTCAGTAGGAAGAAGATGGAATATTATTTTTGTTGAATTGTGTCGTTGGCAACAACGGTTTACACGGGTATCATATGTACGAGGGTGGTCTGAAAAGTTTCCGACCTAACAAAGATACAACACATTTTTTCTGAAATTTTTTTTTTATTTTTCAACATAGTCTCCTTGTAACTCTACACACTTCTCCCAGCGATGCTCCCATCTCTGTAACCCGTCAAAATAGTACTCGGCATTTTTCTCTGCAAAATAATTGTTCACGAAGGTGATTGCCTCTTCATTTGACGAAAATCTTTGTCCTCCGAGCGCAATTTTTAGATGAGGGAACAAAAAGAAGTCGCTTGGGGCTAGATCTGGTGAGTAAGGCGGATGGTCAAGCAGTTCAAACGATAATTCGTGGATTTTCGCCATGGCAACCGCTGAGGTGTGAGACGGTGCGTTGTCTTGGTGAAACAGGATTTTCTTTTTCTGCAAATGTGGCCGTTTTTCCGCAAGTTCTGCCTTCAGCTTGTCAAGTAATGATGCGTAGTATGCTCCTGTAATGGTTTTTCCTTTTTGAAGATAATCGATTAAAATAACTCCATGACTATCCCAAAAAACAGTCGCCATCACTTTCCCAGCCGAAAAAACAGTTTTTGCTTTTTTTGGAGCCGGTTCCCCCTTTGCAGTCCACTGTTTGGATTGTATTTTTGTTTCGGGCGTATAATGGTGTATCCAAGTTTCATCTACAGTAATTAATCGGCGCCAAAACTCGGATTTATTGCGCCTAAACTGCGTCAAAAGAGCGTTGGAAATGTTCATTCGAACACGTTTTTGGTCTAACGTGAGCAAACGCGGCACCCAACGCGCGGACAGCTTTCTCATGCCTAAATGTTGATCTAATATGTGACAAACACGTTCTTTTGACATGTTCATAACCTCTGCTATCTCTCTCACTTTAATTCGGCGGTCGTCTAGCACCATTTGGTGAACTTTGGCGATGTTTTCGTCGGTAGTTGCAGTTTTTGGACGTCCCGAACGTTCATCGTCTCCCAAGCTCTTACGGCCACGTTTAAATTCAGCTGCCCAAAATTTCACTGTGGTAAATGATGGTGCAGAGTCCCCATACACAGAATCCAACTCATCTTTGATTTGCGTAGGCGTATTGCCTTTCAAAAACAAATATTTAATGACAGCTCGATACTCGATTTTGTCCATTTTCACAAAAAAACTCACACCAACTCACTCAAACGACTGTTACATAATAACTGCGCTTCCAAAATGGCTGAAACTTTAGATGAGTAACTGTCAACAGATGAACAACGAAATTCAGTAGCTTTTATTTACGAGTGTTGTCATCTTCACGTTGAGGTCGGAAACTTTTCAGACCACCCTCGTATATAAGTCGAGTATCTGTGATATTTGAATCTTCTTTATATGTGTGTGTGATTTATGGACGCGGGCGGATACTTACATAACATCATTTCTGCAATGAGTCTTAATTTATACATAAGCATTATTTGTAATAATTTTTCTTTTTCAGTCAGCTTTGATGATGACAATGACGTCGACGACGATGGCGCCGACGACGACAACAACGCCAGTGCCGACGTCAACGTCAACGACGACAACAACGCTAGTGCCGACGTCGACGCCGATGCCGACGGCGATGCCGAGGCCGACGCCGACGCTGGTGCCGACGCCGATGGTGACAACAACGGCGATGACAAGGACGGCGGAAAGGGTCATAACGTTAAGTGTAAGTGTAAAACTTTGTATTACATATTAACAAATATTTTATGTTTAATTTCAATGTTATATTGTTTTTACAAATTTTTTATATATATTTTATATATATGTTTTATATTTATTTTTATATAAAAAGTTAAAATATAAAATACCATTAAGAATAGCACGGAGAGATGATTGTCAATCGCGATTTGCGTTTTATAGATTCTCGTCGATATTGTGACCGGTCTTAACATTTCAATTAAATTTAATAAAAGTCCTCAATTTCGTCAGATAAATATAATGCGAATAATTAACTGTAATTATTCTAATAATATTATATTCGTTCCTTATATGTATATTGAATATGGTTGTCATTTTGTTAATATTCTTCTTAATTTTAATGTAGATATTTTGGCCACCAGTAATAAAAAATTAAAAAATAATGAACACAACGAAACGAGAAGACTTCTCGTTTCGTTCTAATGTATTTGACGTGTTTGTCTATCTGACACAATGAATTTTCTATCTTTTGACATCTACAAAGTATAATTATATTTCGCAAATCACTTGATAAGGACCTAAAATTAAGGTCGAAACGTTGTGATGTGCACTTAATAATAAATAGAATTTGCCAGTACGGTCGAGAGAAGTGTGTTCATTATTTTTTAATTCTTCTTAATATTAATGTTTCAGCCCGAAGAGCTAAGTAACATAATTGCGACCGCAATTACGGTCGCAAGAGCAAGAGGAGGAAGACGAGGAAGAGGAGGAGGACGAGGAAGAAGCAGAGGACGAGGTGGAAGAGGCAGAGGAAGAGGCCGAAGAAGAGGCAGATATATTAATTATTATTTTTGTAGTTAAAAAGTATATATATTATAATACATCATTATGAAAAAATAAAAATATATACTTTGTTAACACACACACACACACACACACACACACACGCGCGCGCGCGCTAAATTCTTCTAATCTACCTTAACTTACTAGAGGATCTCCGCTTCCGGTTTATATCGTCTATCCTTCACTCTCTCTTATTCTCTCTCTCTCGCCTTCTTCTATCTCATTAAAGAATTATTAATGATAGCAAATATCTTCTATCATTTCACGAGAGAGAGAGTGAGAGAGAGGGGGGGAGAGAGAGAGGGAGAGAGAGAGAGAATAGTTCAACGCGGGGTTCCAGCGTAACGCGCCGCTCGCATAATAGACATTGTCCTTTGTAAAACCCCCCTCCCTACGCTTCGCCACGCGCCAAGTATCGCGTTAAACATGTAGGACGTCTCTTCTCGCCGCGCTCTTTCATTCGCGCCGATCTTTTTTAATTATTTTCATTAATTGTCTTACTTCATTAATTATAATTCGCATTTATTTTCAACTTTATTAATTATTGTGAAGATATATGTATATATTGTTACGTCCTTCGGACGATCTTCAGCGAATCTCTTAAAAGAGATTCCGTTTCACACACTCACTCACACTCCCGGAACGCGCTCGGAATGAATATAGGCTCTTAGGGTGGTACTGAGATTTAATAGGTAAACCCAATACAGAAGAATAATACAATATAAAATATAATATCCGGTTGTGCTCATTGGTCACGTATGCGTCCTCGCGATACGACGGCTAGACCAAAACTAGATGATGGCGCCGGAAAACATCCGAACGTCGGTTGTCTATAAACAACCCTCCTAGCGATGATGCTCAGGGGATAATAGTAAAGTGAAGGTGCACAGGGGATGCAAATCCAGGGACGTAACACTGCCCCCCTTCTTCAAGATTGTCGTCCCGACAATCAGAAACAGAGGTCTTCAACGCTGTTCTTTAATTTTATGCTCCGATGTCGACTTCAGGACTCCGACGAATTCCCTGTTCTACCCTGGGCTCCTGCCGCAGATTACCGAACAATCCGCCATTCTGGATCCAATCGCACACCCGCACAAGTTGTCGATTCCAGGGCACCGACGAGCCTTCCTGCTCTACCCTGGGCTGCTGCCACAGGTTACCGAGCGACTTCGTCTTCTCGAACCCAATCGACCGACAGCCTTTTCCATCATCGACTCCAGGGCTCCGACAAACCATCCTGCTCTACCCTGGGCTGCTGCCTCAGGTTACCGAGCGATCCGCCGTTCGAACCTAATCGACCTTCGATGTTCCGAAGTTCCTCTTGATACGTCCTGTTCTCTCCCTGTGACCTTGAAGAATTCTTCAGACAAGGGGGGGTATCCTCCGTGGACCCAACGTCCCTCATGGACTCCCCAAGTCCCTGCCTCGGCATTTGCCCGAAGTCCCGCGGGAAAACCACGGATCAAAAACCGCGGGCGAGGCAGTCTTCTTAGAGTGAAGCGAAGACGAAGCTTCTGAAGCGAAGACAAAACTTCCCTCTTCCTGGAAGGCTCAGTTCGACGGCTTCCAGTTTCCTCCCCCAAGCAAAACCGAAAAACTCTCTTCCAAACGAAATCTCCTTCGAAGTAAAACCTCTTCGGAGATTCTGTAAAAGAAGAAAAAGATTACGCAGTAAACAGTTCAACCTATTTTAATTAATTAAGTTTTCCTTTAAGTTTTCTAACTAAATAGACATTCTTCGGGCTCCAATCTATTCTAACAATTCTAATTTCTTTCAAGAAAAGGAGCTAATCTGTCTGAATGCACGACCTTTTTCCTATGCCTAGAAGTTCTTTGTATACAATATCTACGTCGTTTAATTTTTTAACAATCGAATAAGGGCCCTCCCAATTGCTCTGTAATTTCTGGGCCTTCCCTTTGCTTCTTCTGGGATTATATAGCCAGAATTTCTCTCCCTCCTCGAAGAGAACAGTTCTAGCTTTTCGATCATACCTAGCTTTCATTCGAGAAGACTTTATAACCATACGTTCTTTGACACAAGAACAAATTTCTTCTAATCTGTCTTTCAAATTCTCTACGAAATTTTCTGGGGGTAATCTTTCTTCGCCAAATCTAGGACTTTCTTGCATCAAGTCTATTGGCAATCTAAGTTCTCGAGCGAAGTACAATTCTGCAGGAGTTATTCCAGTAGTCTCATGCTTCGAGGATCTATATGCCAAGGGAAACATAGGAATCCATTCATCCCAATCTTTCTGATTTTCGGAAATATAGTTGGCCAGATAATTAATAATCGTCTGATGTTGACGTTCTACTTGGCCATCAGATTGGGGATGAAGAGTAGTAGTTCTCGTTTTCTTGATTCCAAGAAATCGCATTAATTCTACGAATAACTGAGATTCGAAGTTCTTTCCCTGATCCGTGTGAATCTCAACAGGCACTCCATGCCTTGAAACAAACTGATTCACGAAAACTTCAGCCACAGTCTTGGCTCTAATGTTCTTGATAGGGAAAGCTTCTACCCATTTCGTGAAACAATCCACCATAACTAGGAGATATTTATTCCCTGACTTAGTCAACGGAAGAGGACCAAGGATATCCATCTGTATCCTCTCTAATGGAGTTTCGACGTTGTATATTTGTAAGGGAGATTTTCCTTTTCCCGAAGGACCTTTCTTTGATACACAGACCTTGCACGTTTTGCACCATCTCTCAATGTCCTGTTTGCAATTTGCCCAAAAGAATCTTTTTCGGATCTTCTCGAGAGTCTTGTTAACTCCAAAATGTCCTCCAGACGGAGAATCGTGAGTCTCCTGTAAAATTTCTTTAATTCGATCTTGAGGAACTATTAATTGAAGGAAACTAGTTCGTAGATTCGGGGCTTCCCATCTCTTATAGAGAATTCCGTTTTTTAGAACAAGGAATCCCAATAAGACCAGTAAATTTGAGCCGAAATATTTCCGACAGGAACTTCCGAATGCAATTTTTTTTCTTTTTCTTTTCCTCGTATAATAAATGAGATGTTTGGATCTCTTCGTTGTGCCTGTCGCCATTCTTCAAGATCTTCTCTTGCGAGCACAATATGAGCGACCATTTTCTCTGTTTCTTCTGCGTTCTTCTTCTTGACTTTGGCACAATATTCGCATCCGAAGGTCTCACATAATCGCTTGGATAGTCCATCGGCATTCCCGTGAGATTGTCCTTTTCGATGAATAACTTCGAACTCAAATTCTTGAAGTCTCTCAAGCCATCGAGCCAATTATCCTTCCAGATCCTTGAAAGACATCAACCATTTTAATGACACATGATCTGTACGAATTAAAAACTTTCGACCTAAAAGATAATGACGGAAAAATTTCAAAGAATCTATTATTGCTAATAATTCCCTACGGGTCACGCAATAATTCCGTTCGGCTTTACTAAGGACTTTGCTAAAATAAGCAATCACTTTTTCTTGTCCGGATTGTCTTTGAGATAATACTGCACCAATACCGATGTTAGAAGCGTCGGTATCTAAAATAAATTCATCTTCTCCTTTCGGAAAAGATAATATTGGAGAAGACGATAGCATCGATTTTAACTTCTCAAAAGCATTTTGGCAATCATTTCCCCAAACAAAGGAGGTCCGGTAAATAAGGCCAAAATCTGCCTCGCGATGGAACCTAAACTAACCGTAGAAAAGTCTTTCTTACGACCCAAGAAAGACGAAAATCACCATCATTTATCCGAAAAGTAATGGGAAAGTTTTGGGAATAGCGTATTAAGCTGTTAGGTTTTAATGTCGATTTATACATAAGAACTAACAGTTTTTCCTGTATTAACTTTAAGAGATCGTATCTGTGTAACCAAAGTAAAGTAATTTTTTATTTTTTTAAATATTTTTAATTGTTTTTAGATTTAAAACTTTTTAATTTTTTTTTATTTTTTTATTTTTACTTTTTTTACTTTTTTAATTTTTTTAGTCTGTTCTTAAACATCATCCTCATCGTTTTCTTCGGACTCTGATGATGCTATGTTGTAAAAAATATCACAAAGAGAGTGTGCAGGTTTGTTTATGTCAAGTAAAAAACGGGCATAACAAAAAAACCACATGATTGTGGCTACATGAGAACAACATCCAACGACACGTTGTCCCACTTTGCAGTTGCAAAAATGAGCACTAAGTGCTTCGATTCCTTGTTTGCTTTATCGACAAGAACATATACAAAGTACTTAACGGACATGGAGTGACGAGATCGTATACGCACTTTCAAAAAAATACTAGCAGACCAGTCCAACGCTATACCGTATTTTCTAAAATCAATGGGTCTTGTTGGTTTCGCCATTTCAAATTCAAAATCACCGTTTGAATTTAAGTGATCAGCATAATAACTATGTGCCATTTTAATTGCGTACGAGCCGCAAGTGTAAAGCCAAAGATCTTGCATATCTAATCGTGAAAAGAATTCTATCTCGACATCTTCCATACGTTGGAAACGAGAGGTCTGCGAATTTAGTTTTTCTTGACATACCAATTCAAATAAGTGATTTTTTCGTTCGAAAAATGAAGCATTCTATCTATAATTCTTTTATCAAGATCAGAAGTGACAACTGGTTTAAATGTCAAGTTAAGTAAAGCACAAGCAATCTTAAAATCGTTGAATAAGGTATCTAGTGTGGTATTTTGAATAGTTCTATCAAAATACTTAAAGATTTTCTTTATTCTTCCGTTTACAACTTCGACAATATAGCGAACTTTTGTGATAAGTCGTGAGGAATTTGCTTGCTGCGTTGTCTGTGGTAATGAAGGTTTATCGGCAAAAGATGGCATCTTCGCTACAAATCCTTTGCTCGAGATATTTGGAATGCAATCCCTAAAACCGCAATCAACGATTATAACATCGCCGGACTGAAAACTATTCCAATCGGTAGTATTTAAAAGATCGATCAAAACAGAAGCGTCATTTTTGTTTCCCGGAAAAGGACCCCAAACCGCTCCAATATAACCATCAGGAAATACTGCCATCATTGATTTGATCAAATTCCTGTGTTTATGGCCAGAATAAGTCATACGTTGAAATGCGAAATTGGAGCTTTTCTGGATAAAGATATATGTGCCATCAAGCACGAGAATAATGTGTTCACCAGACGGAGCATGTAAACGTTTAGCAGTATCAGTTTGATGATTGATCAGATCAGCACGATCGCGCGTCAGTGAAAGATACTTGTCACAAAAAGGCCCTATAAGAATGGATCTGCAAAGTTGGCAGTAATTGCGAGCAGTTTTTTCTGCAATATTCCAGCGAATAGCTAGTTCTTCAAAAGTGTAACCTCGTCGAAGACGAGATAGATACACTCCCAAAGCGAATTCCATTCGGACACGAGTAAGTAAATCTTCACTTGACAGGAATTGTAGAACGTCGAAATATTGCTGATGCTCTAAACCAGTTTCGAATTTCAACATGTCATTTTTCATATTCAAAAAGGAAAGAAGTGCTTTGTCTCTTTCTGTCAGAATAATGGATTTAAATGTGTGGAAAGAAGTTAGTATTTCTTCAGCATTCAAAGAAACCCCCATACCAGCTGTTTCAAAATCATTAGGAATTACTAGTGATTCTTCCAAATCATGCACGGTACAAACACGTGCACCATATTTTACAAATACGTTTTTTTATAAATATCTCGAGACATTCTTCTTTAATCAGATTTGTTAAACTTCTAACTACAGAACACCCAAAAACGCATTTGTTGTGGAATAACTTCGTTCAATATCTAGATGAACAGTAGGCTGTAACTCATTTTGCTGTGCAGCAAAATCATCTTGCCCAGATGAGGAATGTGCCTCAGGACGATGCAAGTTTCTGTAACATTTTTTACAATAATATCTTTCGTCCACTTCGCGATAATCTGTGCGTGATCGTTTTTCGAGACTTATGCCACAGGTCGAACAGACTTTTGTCATCGCGATATAATTGAAAGAAAAAACTAAATTGAATAGAACTATCCCAATAAAATAAAACAAACTTGACGTATTAAACAAACTGTGTGAAAAATCTGTGTTCTTATTGAAAACTTCAGAACCTCTATTCAAAGTCTTGTTAAACTCTGAGTCAAATATTTACTATCTACAGATTAGTAATAAAACAAAATCTGTAAGCGTTTTAATACCATACACTGCAACAGTAATCTTAAAAAATCCTAAATAATTTGGAAAATACAAAGACATAAACTTGTATGTGCATATAGGTGCGCATCATACATAACATAGGTGTAACATCAGCGAATGTGGATTTATGAAAAATATTAACTGTAAAATGAATATAGACAATAGCATGAAGGTGATTTCTACATGTCCGTTCGTATTGTTAATATCTTCTTTTTTAAGTCAAAAGTGAGCACGAAACAAGTCATGCGTTTCCAAGACTGAGTTCTTATATCCTCTCTTCTCAATACACACAGTATAGAGATTATATAAGGACAGAAGTGCGCACTCGGATTTTAATGTCGGATGAAAAAATCGAAACAGTAGATGTCGCGTCGGTAGCATTTCTCAGAGATATAATGGGGGTATCAGTGGGGCTAACAGATACGATCTCTTAAAGTTAATACAGGAAAAACTGTTAGTTTCGATGTATAAATCAACATTAAAGCCTAACAGCTTAATACGCTATTTCCAAAACTTTTCCACCACTTCTCGGATAAATGACGGTGATTTTCGTCTTTCTTGGGTTGTAAGAAAGACTTTTCTACAGTTAGTTTAGGTTCCATCGCGAGGCAGATTTTGGCCTTATTTACCGGTCCTCCTTTAACTTGATTTTCAGTTAACATGTAAAGGGGTTTTGCCAACGAAGAAAATCCTTTAACAAATTTCCTATAGTACGAACAAAAACCGAGAAAACTTCGTAACTGCTTTTTCGTATGGGGGATCGGCCAATCTCTCACGGCAATAATCTTTTCGGGGTCTG
This sequence comes from Lasius fuliginosus, assembly GCA_949152495.1. Lineage (NCBI taxonomy): Eukaryota > Metazoa > Arthropoda > Insecta > Hymenoptera > Formicidae > Lasius > Lasius fuliginosus. Next base: position 12,718,165 of record OX424453.1, on the reverse strand, counting down.
TAGTAACGCCCTCTTCAGAAATTATATGTCCCAAATATTTAACGTTTTTTTTTAAAGAAAATACATTTTTTTGGATTTAATTTTAAATTGGCTTCTTTTAATCGTGAAAATACTATATTTAAATTCTCTATCATTTCATCAAAAGTTTTCCCGAAAATTATTACATCATCTAAATATACTAAACATATTTTTGATAAAAGCCCGTAATACTTTTTCCATTAATCGTTCGAAAGTCGCGGAAGCGTTACATAAACCAAACGGCGTAAATTGTAAATTATCGTAAATTGCCAAAGACCTCTACCGATCGAGAAAGCTGTCTTTTCTTTGTCCTCTGATCGGACTTTTAGTTGCCAATAACCGCTTTTTAAATCTAGTGTGGAAAACCACGAGTTACCTGAGAGTTGATCTAACAATTCATCTATACGGGGAAGGGGGTAAGAATCCTTTACCGTCACATCATTTAGTTTTCGATAATCGATACAGAACCTTATACTGCCGTCCCTCTTTTTGACCATAACGGCCGGAAAAATCCATGGACTTTGAGATTCTTCAATGACTCCTTGTTCCTTCATGTTTTCGATTATTTTATCAACTTCCTTCCTTAAATGAATAGGAATTCGACGAGGTGCCTGTTTTATGGGGAGAGAGTCTTTTATGTTAATAACATGTTCTAAAATGCTACAATTGCCAGCCACAATATTCTCAGAAAATACATTTTGATAATTATTTAGAAAATTGGCAAAAATTTCTTTTTCAGTATTTCTTAAATTTATTAAATTATTTTCGAAAAGTTTCTTTAAAATAATTGGGACTTCAGGAAAATTCTCTATTCGTGAACAATTATAAATTTTATTTTCATTTGATTTTAAATTTTCATTTAATTCATTAAATTCAGAATCAAAAATATTTTCTAAATTAATTTTTTTAAGAAAATCGGTGCCCAATATACAATCATCATTAATGGCGGCATCGAACATAGGAATCACAATACAATATTTTCCAATCTCTACTCTAACTTCAACTTCGAAATCAATTGACACTTTTTCTCCGGTTGGATATCTTAAACTATATAACCTCTAACTCGAATATTTTCAATTTCTTTATCAATCTATTTTCTATTTAAAAGACAAATATCGGAGCCCGTGTCTATTTTGAAACAACAATTTTTATTATTAACCTTTCCACTGTAATAAAAATTATTTTCTTTAATCCTAGCGACATTGAAATTAATATATCGATTTATCGGGGTTTTACGAGAGGAAGTCGAGCTCACCCCGCAGAGCTCAACTAAACCGCGTTTCCCTTCTCTTCAGGGCACTCTGATCGAAAATGCCCTGTTTTCCCGCACGTCCAACATTCTTTTCCCTTAGACAAAAAATTATCCCCTCGCCATTTTCCTCCCGAAGGATCTCTCTTTTCATGTTCCTTTCGCGCGTTCTCATTCTTATTTCCGCCGTTTTTATAGTCTTTCTGCGCGTCGTTCCTCTCTACCTTTTGATAATTCGCGCTGTTAAATTTTCCGAAATTATTAAATTTCCCGTTGAAATTTTCTCTCTTTCTCTCAAAATTTTCTCCTTGTATCATTTTAACGATTTTTGCTCTCTCTACGGCCAAATTTAAGGAGGTTATTCCTTCTAATTGAAGGGTCCTCCTTAAGAATCCATCGGAGAGAGCGGAAATAAATTGCGCGCACGCAATTTTATCTCTTACTGCGAAGGAACATTCAGGATAAGCAAGTCGCGATAATCTCTCTAGTTCGGCACCAAAAGAAGCAAGATCTTCCCCGAATTTCTGTTTTCGATTTGTGAACAACGAATAATAATTTTGTGTACCTTCTCCAAAAAGTAATTCTAATTTCGATTTTATTTCAGAAAAATTTAGGTTATCAAAATTTTCTATATTCTCTAAAACAGTTCGCGCTTTTCCTCTTAAATTTGTGGCTAAAGCAACAGTTTTTGTCGATTCATCCCAGTTATTCGCGCGCGCGATCAAAAGAAATTGCGAGAGGAACTCTCGCAGCGGAACTTTTCCGTCAAATGTGTCGGGTTTTAATTTAAAGCCCGTTCTCGCGCGAAAATCATTATTTGAATCCCCGCAAGCTCTAGTGTCGGAACCGGAAGTTCTGTTATCGGAAAGACTTAGCTGTGTGTTGTCTTCCCGCGAAGCGATTCTCTGCTCGAGGCGGCGCAGTTCTTCGTCGCGCTGTTGTAAGACGATTTCGAAGCGTGCCTGTTGTCGCTCTCGTTCCTCTCGCAGCTGTCGAATCTCGTTTATGGCGGTCTGCAGGAGCTCTGCTTGCGTCTGTTCCGTCGGCTCCTCGGTTACGGCGACTCGAGACGCTTGCGATCGGGTTTTCCTCTCTTGCTGCGTCGTCATTTTCTGTGGAATTTTTCGTAGCTCGCTGTCTTCTGGAATTCGATCGGCTCGTCGTTCGTGCGATCCCGGACGAGCCCCCAAATGTTACGTCCTTCGGACGATCTCCAGCGAATCTCTTAAAAGAGATTCCGTCTCACACACTCACTCACACTCCTGGAACGCGCTCGGAATGAATATAGGCTCTTAGGGTGGTACTGAGATTTAATAGGTAAACCCAATACAGAAGAATAATAATATAATATCCGGTTGTGCTCATTGGTCACGTATGCGTCCTCGCGATACGACGGCTAGACCAAAACTAGATGATGGCGCCGGAAAACATCCGAACGTTGTCTATAAACAACTCCCCTAGCGATGATGCTCAGGGGATAATAGTAAAGTGAAGGTGCACAGGGGATGCAAATCCAG
>OX424453.1:12660381-12712881 GCA_949152495.1 Lasius fuliginosus | reverse complement strand
ACGAGTTATGATACTTGTACAATTATTTTGAACTTTGAGCCCCATGGGGCACGGGTTAATATTGTCTGATTGGTCCCAAATTTTACAAGGAATAGTTATTTATATAAAGGAACAAATTTAGGGGGTCCTGCATAAAAATATGTCAAGTTCGAAAATAAGGACCACTCTAATGCACATCTACTGCCGTAAAAGCTGTACAAGCAACGGTTGTCTTGCATAATTGTATTATTAATAAAGAATTGGACCTACCACTTGCAGAAAGAAGGTTCTGTAGTATACAAGAAGAAAAGCGCAACCTCCTGGCTACTAATAACGGATTTACAGTTGTAAGTTATAGAAATGCTTCGCAAAAGTCTGCAGCAGTGAAAATTCGAGACAACTTTGCTTATTATTTCGAGCATGTCAATCCTCTATCGTGGCAGATAAAGTTTTAACTACTAACTAATAACTTTTGAAACATGTAGTTTCAATTTAACGCACTGTACTTGTAAATAAAGTATTTTGTTAAAGTATATAATTCGAAAAAGTTTTTCATGACACAACATTCGTACATAGTCCGTTTTGACAATATATACTCCCAAAGTTTAATAGTACAGAGCACTTTGTACAACAATGTAATGAACTGAATGGAAAAATATATTTTATTCTTTATGATAACATAATGCACGAAATTAAAAATTTATTATATTAAAAAAAATACATTTCTATTTGGCATTCTTCCTCTCCACAAGCTCGGCATCCTCCTCTTGTATGGCAATATCCATGAATCTTCGTTGCAGGTTTCTGCGTCGTACGTAGGATAGTCGGCGTAGAATGTCGCCAAGCTGGTCCAAAAAACTGTCCACTATATCACGTTTTTTCTCCGACACTTCATCAATCATACTCAGAAATATATTCTCGATCTCAGCTTGCCTTTGCGCATCTGTAATTAATAATATATGCGTATATATGATGAGTGTGTAAAAAACACAAAACCAAGAGAAAATTGCTACTTACTTTTCTTTTTCGCCTCTGACGATGAAGATGACGATCTTCGTGATGAATCTGATGGTGCATGTGTAACACCCAGTATGGAATCATCACAATCGGTCAAGTTGTCTGCAGTCATGTCCACTTGCATATCATCCACGTCAACATGGGATGAATTCACTTCCAAAAGGTGCTGGATGGAGCTGACAGTTCTGAAACCAAAACGATTTTACAAATTATTAAATCCAATTGTACACAATTTGAATGTTTGTAAAATCTCAGTTTAAAAACAATGTAAATACTTACGATGCTGTCTTTACGGTATCGTCGAGAAACCTCATTTCTTCGTAATGAGCAAAAGAACTTCGTAATGGATGGCCAGATTCCGCCCCTGATCTACTTCGCACGTATTCTCGCATTTTCTTCCTAGCCTTCATGTACGAATCTCGGAGGTGTTTCTATCTCTGCTTTACTGCTTCCATGGACAGGGATTCTACGATTGTACAGAGAATCGTTTATTATTTACTTTTATACGCAGATAACATTACTCATATAAGTAATTAAAAAATCTTACCATCAAATACGTTTACAATCTCTTGCCACAGACTATCTTTTTTTAATCTTGTTCTTTCGCTGGTTGGAATGGAATGGTCCCACAAACTCCTTCGTGTACGAACTAACTCAATCAGCAACTCATCTTGTGTAAGTATAGAATGTGTAGACTATAAAGCTCCTTCCTTCGGATGCTGCACAACACCCTCAGTTTCATGTCTCTTTCCTTTAAAATAAATAAACAACTCAAATTATCGCGAAATGACTTAATTGGCCGTTCTGATGTACTAACGTACTCATAGTGACTACGGCATTTTCGTCAACACTTATGACGTCGGCATTTTCGTCGTATGTACTAAAGCAGTGGTGGTCTAACATTGTTCCACATGACACTCGTAAAATAAAACCGCAGTAGCCACACTTTGTTGCCTGCGAACAAATACAATTGTTTAATTACCTTTCACCTAAAGTGAGGTTATGACTTTGTTCAGTAGGTGTTAATCACTTATAATTCTGTTCAATTTGATATTGTGTTTCCATACATAATTTCATTATTACTTTTACAAAACACTTTCTCGGTTTTTTTTACAAAAAGTTCACGTACTTTCCATACACAATCTAAGGTTAGGTTAGGTTTTACGCCAGTGATGCCAGAAACAGGTCGCAAGCAACACGCAACCGTAGTGGGAAGAATGATGCACACAAGCGAAAACCGCGTACGTGTGAGCTCGGCGTTTCGGCTAGCTTCGGATAGCAGAAGAGAACAGATATACTGTTTTCTGTCTCCTTCTCTGCCGAGCCGACAACGAAGAGCGATGCGGCGATGTTATGTTGCTCGATTCTTAATACGCGTGACAGCGTTAAATGTTTTCTTACAGCCTTCTTATGTTATAAATAAAATGTTTTTTTTCACAACCTTCTAACATTATGTATTAAATGGCTTTTTACAGTCTCTTGATATAATTTTACCCAAATATTTTTTAACTTTAAGGAAATATTTATTAAAATGTAGGTACTTATTATTTAAAAAGAATTAAATTTTTTTATTTTTAAAAGACATTTTAATTAATAATATTTAATATTTTTTAAAAACATTATTTAAATGGATGAAATGTGAAATACAATGTGTGATATAAATATTTACTCTCTCTTCTCTCTTTCTCTCTCTCCCCCCCCCCCCCTCTCTCATTCTCTCACTCGTAAAATAATAGTGTTTTTCCACACCACCCATGAGGTATCACCAATGGCGCGTTAGGTTTTTAAAGTGGATCTTCGCCTGGAGCTCTATTATACCACACTATATGTATAATATTATATTGTACTGTTATTCACAAGTGTGATGTCTTTTACAGATAAAATAATATTTTTAAACACTTGTCTTTTACAAGTGTGATGTTTTTTACAGACAAGATATTTTTTACACACTTGTCTTTTAGAAGTGTGATGTCTTTTACAGACACAAGATATTTTTTTAATTTTATTATGGACATTATTATTGTACATCATTAGCTGATGATGTACTTGCAATGGCATTATCAACTGCATGTAATGTTAAGCTCCTCTTTTTCTTAGGAGTAATGGAATATAATTTGTCAGATGACATGAGAGACAAATGCTTTTCATTAATCTCCATGTATAGAATACTTTCTTTACTTGCTTTTAACGCTGATTTTAATACGCAACTAGCGTTTATGCATGCGGACGAAAGTTTATTTCGTTTTTTTTTGGTTTTAAATCAGTTAACAAAGAAAACATTCTTTCTGGGTCGGCATTTGAATTTGGAAGTGATCTAACAGCATTCAAAAGAGACTTCATATTGGGATACTTATGTTTTAAAATGTTTTTCCACATCTCATCAAAGTTTAATTTTAAAAAATTTTCTTTTACTGCTATTGTAAAATCCAGATGTAAAGTATGCCACTCTTTTTTTAAAGCATTTTCGTCAAAACCACCGAGGGTCTGAGCGACAAAAGAAACATCATTAAATGATGTTTCTCTGTCAATACCACATAATGCTACGTTGGAATGGAAAACTTTTAATTTCGATAAAAATTTATCTTTAATGGACAGTTTTACTAATTTCCTCGGCGGCAGTTACGTAAAATTGCAGACAATTTTCTCGAACATTTTGAATTATGTCCGTGTGTCCTTCTTTCAATTTCTCGAGATATTCCTCACATTTAAAACCAAGAAATCTATAATATTATTTAAAGATTTCTGATTATCTTTTTCAGAAAATTGAATATTATCATATACATTTTTTAGAAGCTCTGGTTTCAAAAAATGTTTTGAAATTGTTATTAAAAATTCTAATGATTTTGGCAGTAACAAATGAACTCTTGTTTACAGAGCTTGAAAAATGTATTGTAAGAATTAAACAAATTTAAAGTATGCTTTAAAAATACCTTTAATATAATTCGCGACCTTTTTTACAAACTCTTCGCAATATTCTGGTATATTAGCACATGCCGCATGTACAGCCAATGCAGCAGAATGGCATGGACATGCAAATATTAATACACTTTTACAAAGTTCTTCTAACTTTTTTTTGAATAATAGATGTTTTCCTATCATGACAGACGCATTGTCGCATGATAAGGCAATGATATTTAAAAATGGAATTTTTTATTTCCACATTTTACATTTGAATGCATTAAATAATTGTTCCGCGCTGCTATTTCTCGCATCAATATTAATTAATTTAACTAATTGCGTGCGAATGTCTAATGTTTTAGGATCAACAAACCGAACAAAAAACGTCATCCATTTTTCATTACAAATATCAGACGTTTCGTCAATAAAAATGGAAAATTTGGTATTTTGAATGCTGTTGACCAAACGGTCCGTTTCTACTGGACACAATACATTCGAAATTATATTTTTACATTTTGTCCGACCCACACTCACACTTCTCAACATGGTAGGATCTCTTCCTATTAGTTGAAAAAACTGAGAATATCTTGCCGTTTGATGTGAAATATTCTTATCAGCGATTAACGCAGCATACCGAATTTCTGCTGATTTCTTTCGCTCTTCAAACGACAAAAGTGATTCGTCTGTTATGTTAATATTTTCGTCCGTATTCTTTGTTGCTGTTTTATTTTTTTCAAATATTATGTGTGCCCTAGATTCTGCATGACGATAAATTTGCGATAAACCACCACAATCATTGATTTATCACAAAATTAGCAAAAAAATGAATTTGTCATTTGATACTTTGCGTGGCCATGGTTTACGTAAATAATTAAATATCTAACCATTGTTGTCTAAATGTTTTTTTATTTGAACCTTTGTCTTCATTTGATAATAATGATGTGCTTTCTTCTATATTATTTTTGTGACACGCAGAATCCGCATGTCTTAAGACATGTGTGTTGCATGAAATATTTTTATTGCAAATGATACAATGGTAAAGGCTATCATCAAATGATACTTTGCGTATCCAAGATTTTAATCGATCATCACTAAGCTAAGCTTCTGAAAAGCTTCGCTTAGGTTTTTTTCTTAATTCATCACACATTATGTTCAACCGAAAATAGAAACAAAGAATTTAAGAGAATTAATAAATGAAAATAAAAAAGATGAAAATAATTAGAAATGTGTGTGTGGCGGTATACACCACACGAGACGTAGTAGAGCTCGCCGACGCTAAGTACCGGGCGCAACCGCTAGACGGCGCGCGCCCAGTTAGCTTTCCCGCAGTTGAAAAACAGCGCGGGCGGCTACATATAGGCGCGCCGCGTAGTACCAGGCACCTCCGCTAGGCGCCGCACGCCAAGTTTGCTTTTCCGCGAGTAGAAAGACGGCCCGCGGGATATATAAAGAAGACTCCCCGCAGAGTTAGGAGATATAGCGACTCACGCATAAGCGCCCAGCACTCCTAAAGAAGACGCCGAAGATGATCACTAAAATTACGGGCTACAAGGAGAACATCCCTCCTTCAGTCGAGGAGGTCGTGACTCACCGGCAGACTAGACCAACGCCTCTCCACTTAATCAGAAGGAAGGACGAGCAAGTAACCGGCGCGGAATGCCATAAACCAGCGCAACCTCACCTTCGCTCGGCGCCCTGCGCCCAAACAGCTCAGGCGGTCCTCGCCCAGAATACGGCGCATCCTCGCCATCACCAGACGCCATACGCCTAATCACTGGCGCACTGCCGCCCTTGCCCGGCGCTACACGCCCACGCTCAGGCGACAAGCGTCCTCGCTCCGGCGTCAAACATCCCGGGTCCTGTACCAAACACTTGGGCCCCGGAACGCCACTGCCTCTCCCGGACACCGACGTCTTACCGCCTACTAAGCGTCCGAGGGCAACGCCACCAGAGATTACCGCACTAACGACTCCCGTGCCGCTTGCATCGACAGGGACGTCGACACGAGGTGGTGCGTCAACTCCGGTACCTGATACTACATATTCAGAGCCGGAGTTGGATCTGCATCCGTCATCGCGTAGCCTACTCTCATCGGCCGACGAGAGCCCAACAAGACCGAGGACACCGAGGATACGCTCCGTGGTCTCCGTGCCGTGGCGACTACCACCCTGGGCCTTGCCTCAATGGTGCACAGTAGGCATACAAACGGATGAGGTTCCTGCCGCTACCGCCAACAGTCAGGGCACACAAACCGACGAAGGTCCTGTCTCCAACTCACCAGCCAAGACGTCTCACGACCAGTGGACGCAAACTCGAAAACGAGGAGGACAAAGGAAATACGTCCCTCTCAATTACCTAACACGTACAAATGTAACCCACTGAAAAGTATGTACATATAATGTGTTAACTTTAACTGAGATTTTGATCACTGCATCAATTCCCGCATCCAACTACCTGTCCTGCCATTTGCGAGCGATAGCATAAGTAGTAGATAACTAACCTACAGTGTGAAATATATAGAACAATCGAGACTTACAATTGTAATTGCTCGAATCGGAATTGCTCGAATTTCTTCAACACCAAGATTTCACAAGGCACATATAGAAAGATACGTTAACTCTCAAGGTGACAAGATTATCTGACAGAAGAAACAAATGCTGAGAAACAAATGCCGAGAAACAAATGCCGAAAAACAAGTAAACGGCACTGTGAAACAAATAAACAAATACCGAGTGCTTCGCTGAGTTCGCTGTGAAACATCGGTGCGACAGAACGATAATGTCTCGTAAGTAGTAAATTAAAACATTATTATTTGTATTTATTAGACAAGTATTAAGAAAGTTTAAGCTTCGGTTTCTTTCTTCTCTCTTTCTCTCTCTCCTCTCTCTCTCTCTCTCTCTCTCTCCCTCTCTCCCCCTCTCTCTCCTGCTAATATGTAATAACATAATATACATAATATACATTTTATTTTTGCAGAACAAATTGAAGAACAACAGCAAATGGTGGTGGATGAAAATCCAACTGTACAGCAGTTGCGGCAACAATTGTTGCAACAACAACAACAACTGCAGCAACAGCAACAGCAGCTGCAATACTTGCTGCAGCAGCAGCAGGAGGAGGAAATGGAACAGCAGCAGCAGCCGCAGCAGCAGCAGCAGGAGGAAATAGAACAGCAGCAGCAGCCGCAAAATAAAAATGGCATATTATTTGTTTTTCATTTTTACTATTACTTATTAATTTATATGCATATTTTAATTAATTTATTATTTATCATGTATATGTTTATTTTTCAGACAAAGGAAAAAAAGGAGGCGGCCGGGCGCGCGCCCGTTGGTACATTCAGCGTGGCGACAGAGGCAGAGGAGGTTGCCAGAGAGGCATGATGAGAGGCAGCTGGGCCGGTAGAGGCGGCCCTGGACGCGGCCGAGGCAAAGGCCGTGGAGCTATGTGAGGCCGCAGTGGTCCCACTATTATTAAAAATTTTTATATAAAATATTAAATATTAAAAAATAAATATTAAAAATAAATAATTCTTGAATTAATTATTTATACCCTACATTTTCTTCTTTATCCTTTTACCTTCAAGTACAATATAATATTATACATATAGTGTGGTATAATAGGACTCCAGGCGAAGGTCCACTTAAAAAAACCTAACGCGCCATTGGTGATACCTCATGAGTGGTATGGAAAAACATTATTATTTTACGAGAGAGAGAGAAAGAAGAGAGAGTAAATATTTATATCACACATTTAATTTCATGTTTCATGCATTTAAATAATGTTTTTATAAAATATTTAATACTATTAATTAAAATGTCTTTTAAAAATAAAAAATTTAATTTTTTAAAATAATAAGTACCTACATTTTAATAAATATTTCCTTAAAGTTATTTGGGTAAAATTATATGAAGAGGCTGTAAAAAGCCATTTAATACATAATGTTAGAAGGTTGTAAAAAAACATTTTATTTATAACACAAGAAGGCTGTAAGAAAACACTTAACGCTGTCACGCGTATTAAGAATCGAGCAACATAACATCGCCGCATCGCTCTTCGTTGTCGGCTCGGCAGAGAAGGAGACAGAAAACAGTACATCTGTTCTCTTCTGCTATCCGAAGCTAGCCGAAACGCCGAGCTCACACGTACGCGGTTTTCGCTTGTGTGCGTTATTCTCCCAACTACGGTTGCGTGTTGCTTGCGACCTGTTTCTGGCATCACTGTTTTACGCGTTAATTGTATATCTATATCGAAAGAAATGTTGGAATTACAAAAACTTTTCTCCAAAAATAACAGAACTATTATGTCTATTGATTACTAAAAAGTATTCAAATACGTACAGGGCCATCCATTTAGAAACTCGTTTTTATTTTCTGTACACTTATTTATAGTCGACACACGGAAATAGCGGATTCCGCCTTTCCGCTCAAATGTGCGGGAAGAAACGACTCAACTCGCGGAAACGCGGAATAGTTACTATTCTAGTTACTATTCTTTTCCGCGTTTCCGCGTTTCATGTACTGGCACTCTAAGGGTGGCATCCCATGGCACCTATTTCCTGCGTAACGCGTATCGCGTAACGAATGCGCGTAACCAATCAGAAGTGTTGCGCGTTTTCTGTTACGCGAGATTGAATTTCCTGTGTCCCATGAAGCATAAAAAGGCGGCAGCGTATCACGTATAACTAAGCATATCTTTATATTCTTTTCAGTTGTTCCAAAAGAAATGCTAAACGTCGCTATTCATTGGTTACGCTAATTTGCAATACGCACCATGGGACATAAGGAAACTGAATTTTGCGTAACATATAACCTGATAACACTCATATAGACAAATATGTAATATGAAGTATAGATTTTCAGTGCTGAATAACGAAACGCAGCGATTGCATACTTATACAAAACTGTACAAAATGAATTCAAATAAATTTTTATTATACAGGGTGTTCTAAAAAGGTACGGCCAAAATTTAGGGAGATATTCCTCACACCTAAAGGATGAAAAAATGTTATATAAACATGGTTGCAGAAACGCTTTTTTTGTGAGTTATGTTGAAAATACTGTTGACTGTATTACTTTCGCAAAGAACAATTTAGGATTAAACATTGTGGACGACAATCGTTTAATCAGTAGGTTTATTTACATTTGTTTTTAATGTGACCTTGAGTACGGTTATATCAAATGTTGAAAATGTTCATCATTCGCCCGAATACAAGCATTGAACTGAAATGTGATCACAATGTTCTGCCGATTTCAAGGGATGCGCATATTGTTATTCAGCCATTACTATTGTCTAGATGTAAACAAGTAACCATAACATTAATGGTCAATATTTTTCTAATTTCTACCTGGCAGATAAGGTCACTACCTCACTTAGCCGTAACGTCGCATACTCAGAAAAGAAGCTCTAACTTCTGAAAAAGCGTTTCCGCACCCATGTTTATATAACATTTTTTCAACCTTTAGGTGTGAGGAATATGTCCATAAATTTTGGCCGTACCTTTTTAGAACACCCTCTATATTTCATATATTTATAAAAAAGTTGCATTTTAAAAAGTAGACCGCGCAGCGTAAAATATTAAATTAAAGAAAATGGTAGCTCTATATTTATTAATGAGTAAAAATGAAAAAAAACAATTAGTGAATAAAAGAAAATATTGGGTTCATCCAATATTTTCGACCGAAAATCGTAGACGGCATAGCGCAAGCGACAATCTTGTGCAAGAATTATATTTTTATAACGATAATAAATTCATCAATTATTTTCGCATGACTGTGGAGGTATACAAGAAATTGCTTATAATTGTTGGACCATATATAACAAAACAAGACTGTGTTCGAGAGGCAATACCTCCGCATACACATTTACAAATCTGCCTTCGATATTTAGCTCCGGGAGATAGCATGAAATCTCTTTCGTACTTATTTAGAGTGGGACACAACACAATTTCAAAAATTGTGCTAGAAACATGTGAAGCAATTTGGACTGCATTAAAAGATAAGCTTTTTCTACAGCCTACAAAAGATTGGTGGAAAAATATAGCAAACAAATTTGAAGAAAAGTGGAATTTTCCGAACTGTATAGGAGCTATAGACGGAAAACATGTCATAATTCAGGTATGTTAAAACTAATTAATTTATAATAATTTCTATTTATTAATTACATTATCTCATAAAAAACTTTTTTTCTTTAACTTGATACAGGCTCCTCCAAACAGTGGATCTTCTTATTATAATTACAAGGGTCAACATAGTTTAAATTTGCTTGCACTTTGTGATGCACAGTATCGATTCACATTCGTAGACATTGGAGCGAAAGGACGGCAAAGTGATGGTGGAGTATTTCGGAATAGTAAATTATATGCTTCACTGGAAGATAATTCTCTACAAATACCGTCATCAGAAGTAGTTGGAGACAAAGGTCCCATTTTACCATACGTGATTGTGGCAGATGAAGCTTTTGCGTTGAAAAATTATATGATGCGACCATACTCTAGAAATCAAAAGCTTGATGAAAGGAGAAAAATATTTAACTACAGATTGAATCGAGCAAGACGTGTTATAGAGAGTTCGTTTGGAATACTAGTGACAAGATGGCGAATTTACAAAAAACCGATAATAGCATCTCTTATATTAAGTACAAACATTGTGCAAGCTTCATGCTGTTTACATAATTTTATACTTAATTGTGAAGGAAAACCAATATTATTCCACTTTAAAACCAGCCGATCTTCATATTGCATCTGAAGGTCTTCAAGATTTTAATGATGAAATACATCATCCTTGTCGAAATGCTACGAATATAAGAAATCAATTTGCTGCATATTTTGAAGGAGATGGTGCAGTCACGTGGCAATGGGAAAAAGCACTTCAAAATAAATTTTGAGCTTTTCATTCGTAAAAATAAATTTTAGTATGATTCTGTTTAGTTTGTTCTGTTAATATTTTTCTGTTATAAATTCAACGAATCAAAACGATTGAGTCTACAAATATTAAATTTAAATTTTTTTAAGACTTAAACGTTATAAAATTAAAAAGCGAAAAGAATTGAACTTACTTATAAATGTAGTAATGTAATTAAATTATAAATGTAGTAAATATATTTGTACCTAACTATTTGTACCAAAAAATATTTTAGTAAATACCAAGTATACCCAAAAATTAGATAAACCTTTATTATTGTTTCAACATCGTTTAGAATTTTATATACAAACAAAACTTTGTAGAATTAAACTGTTTAAAGAAAAAAACTTATCTTATAATAAAATATAGTGTCTACTCACTTGAGTATCCTTTACAAATAGTCAACATAATAGCTTACTTAATAGCTTCATAACTTAATGGTAATATTTTCAAATAATACTGTCATTTAAATCATAATGTAATACTGTAAATAATAATGTACTGTACTATACAAAAACTAAAATAAAGCCTATAATTTTATATACAAACAGAATTTTGTAGAATTAAACTGTTTTAAACAAAAAAAAACTTACAATAAAGTATAGTGCCTACTCACTTGAGTATCCTTTACAAATAATCAACATAATAGCTTACTTAATAGCTTTATAACTTAATGGTAATATTTTCAGATAATACTGTCATTTAAATCATAATGTAATACTGTAAATAATATTGTACTGTACTATACGAAAACTAAAATAAAGCCTGTAAATGTTACTTCATTTCTTTTGACTATGCTTCTAGCACCATTTCAAAGATTTTTATTTTCATTATAGTTTTCTTTCGATATGGCAGTCTACGTAAAGCTTTTCCGAGCATCTTCAAAAAGCCATCTACAGCATTCATCTCTGGAACTGGCGTCTTCAAAACATCTAATAGAGCCGTTTCTAATTCTACTGATCGATTGTGCGTTTTTTGTTCTATAATTATAAATAATAATATTAAAGCTAAAAATAATTTAAAGTTGACGTAATATATAAATAATTATTTACTTTTAGTAGTTTTTAAAGTAGGCGTCAGCGTTTCAGATGTAGGACTTGTCATCGAAGTTGATGTTTCTAAGGATATGTTGGACGATTCAACCTTTGAGCAATTTGTTTTTGTATTTTCTGTATTAAACGGAGCAGAACTTGGTTGCTAACTTTGTTGTGTAGATACAAATCTAGAGGAAACAGTACTTTCCTTTGAAGATCCTTCAGCTTTACTTGATAAACTACTAATTGTTCTGTAAAATAATTGTTAATTATTATTAAGTAAATTAATAATAATAAATAATAAATTAATTATTGTTAAAGATTATTATTTGGTACAATATTTTATAGTATGTAAAGATTAAATTTGTGTTTGTGTTTATTTCTAACATTATATACGATTTGGTTTCAAGTGCGTCATCCAACGGTCTCATCAACTCATAAAATCTATAGCTGCATTTAAAGTTTGCAGAAGATGCAGCAGATCGACTTGGCACATATTCTTTTAGTTTTCTTTTCGTTCTAATATAACAATCACGGTGGTATTTCAATCTTTTCTGCGAATCCTTGATGCTGTTATCACCTTTAATATTCAATTTTAAATCATATCACACAAGTATCAAAACAAATTGCAACAATAATTTGATTATACACTCAATAACACATTTGTAGCATCCAACATAATTTGTAATATTTGACTGTACCACCAACTATGTTTTTCACTTCTTCCCATAATGCTGATTTTTTCAATTTAGATCTTTCTTTTATGTTTAACCTATAATTGTACAATGATGGTCTGTCTATAACCGCCATTATGAGATGTTCATCAAATTCAGTATTAAAATTTTGGAGTTGGCGAAAATAGCTCTGTACTTTCAGTGTTATTTGGTTTTTGTACTGCAACAGGAAATTTAATAATAATACTTCATATAATGTTCAAGTTAACATGTTATGGATATGTATTTATACCAATAGTGACTACGGAGTTCTCATCAATATGTAAAGCATCAACATCTTCATTGTAATTTTCAAAACATTCTTGTTGCAAAAAATCTTGGCACTGACTTGCCATTAGCCAGCCACAATACCCACATCGAACTTGTTGCAAAACCTTAGAATTATGTTAAAGAATAATAACTAATATATTGTTTCTGCATCAATATAAATATTTATATAAATATATAAAATTGCACACTATATAAACTATAAGATTCAACAGAGCCTTTTAAGAAGAATACATATTACATTTTAAAATCAAAATCTGTGTACAGTAATAAAACAAGGTAAACCTAACCTAACTCTTACTAAGTAAAAAATTATTTCTAATGTATTAAATACGTGAATAATTCATTATCTGAATTTCACTTTTGTATTTTTCTTAAAACATGACTTTGTAATCAATAAAATTCTTCATTAAAATAAATTATTATACTTACAGATCCCTCCATGATCCCACACATATGCTTCTACAAAACGCGTAATACGCTAAAACTAAATGCGATTTTTAGAATACGCGTAACAGAAAACGCGCAACACTGCTGATTAGTTACGCGCATTCGTTACACGATACGCGTTACGCGGAAAATAGGTGCCATGGGACGCCACCCTAACGCGTATCGCGTAACGAATGCGCGTAACTAATCAAAAGTGTTGCGCGTTTTCTGTTACGCGTATTCTAAAAATCGCATCTAGTTTTACGTATTACGCGTTTTTTTGGAAGCATATGTGTAGTGTATGCTCAAGTACACCGGAATGTCTTCGGAAAACAGACCTGTAAAACTTTGACCGTGTTTGACCGGCGCGGTCTACTTTTTTAAATGCAACTTTTTTATAAATATTTGAAATATATAATAAAAATTGATTTGAATTAATTTTGTAGTGTTATACAGTTTTGTACAGATATATAATCGCTGCATTCTGTTATTCAGCACTGAAAATCTACACGTTATATTACATACTAGCTTTTCGGCCCGCGCGAAGCGCGGGCCTCAAAGCTTTTTTATATATGTATATATCATATATCTATCTATTTATATAAGTACCGTCTGTCTGCTGTATGACCGCGAACTACTTCCACATTTATGGACCGATTCTCTCGAAATCGGTATCAAAATTTTGCTATTTTTCGGGGATGGCTATTCTTTCTATCGTCATCATCCTCTTTACGTTTTTTATTTTCCTTCTTGCTTTCTTCCTTTTGACATTCCTCCTTACACTCTTTCTTCTTACACTCTTCTTGTATCTATTTATATTCTATTACTGCATTTACCAATAAATCATTCAACCCATCTTCCAGCACTGAAATTTTTTAAATAGTAACAAAAAAGTTATACGTTTCAAAAAACCTATACAAAAATAAACTAATTAATTTTTTTCTTTACTTATAATAATTAATTATTGTTTTTAATTATCATTTCTATATTCTTCCATTTCTCTTAATTTTTCTATTTCACTCATTCTATTACCATGCTCTTCCATTTCACTCATTTCCTTCATAATGATATTTAATATGTTAAACCAACAACTTAATATAGTCATTTCTAAAATGACTCACATCAAGAAATATAAAATGTTATTACTCATAAAGGGTGATTTATTAAATTTAACAACGATTAATAAATAAATGCTTTTACCCAAGAACGCTACAACCAAAAGGTGATTTTTGAAAAATTGTGTATATGCATGTGTGTGCGTATGCGTGCGTGTGTGTGCTTGTGTGGATGCGTTGGAAGTGTAAAACTTAAAAAAGCCACATAGTAACTATTTTCGAAAAATTTGCAAAATTTTGATAACAATTTCGAAAAAATCAGTCTATAAATGTGTGAGTGCATGGGTGGGGGCGTGGGTGGATGGGAAGGGGTGTAAAACTTAAAAAAACACATATTAGCTGTGTTTTGATATCAATTTCGAGAAAATTCGTCAATAAATTTGTGATTGCGTGGGTGGGTACGTGGGTGGGGGTGTAAAACTAAAAGAAACCACGACGTCGCCATCTCCGAAAAATTTGCAAAATTTTGTTACCAATTTCAAGAAAATCGGTACATAAATGTATGATTACGTGGTCAATAAATGTGTGATTGCGTGGGTGGGGGTGTAAAACTAAAAAAACCATGACGTCGCCATCTCCGAAAAATTAGCAAAATTTTGTTACCAATTTCGAGAAAATCGGTCCATAAATGTATGATTACGTGATCAATAAATGTGTGATTGCGTGGGTGGGGGTGTAAAGTTAAAAAAGACTATGACGTCGCCATCTCCGAAAAATTTGCAAAATTTTGGCACCAATTTCGAGAAAATTGGTCCATAAATGTGTGATTGCGTGGTCAATAAATGTGTGATTGCGTGGGTGGGTGCGTAGGTAGGGGTGTAAAACTAAAAAAGACCACAACGTCGCGATCTCCGAAAAATTTGCAAAATTTTGATACCAATTTCGAGAGAATCGATCCATAAATGTGGAAGTAGGGCAATAAATGTGTGTTTGCGTGGGTGGGTGCGTGGGTGAGGGTGTAAAACTAAAATAGACCACGATATCCCCATCTCCGAAAAATTTGCAAAATTTTGATACCAATTTCGAGAAAATCGGTCCATAAATGTGTGATTGCGTGGTCAATAAATGTGTGATTGCGTGGGTGGGTGCGTAGGTAGGGGTGTAAAATTAAAAAAGACCACGATGTCGCGATCTCCGAAAAATTTGCAAAATTTTGATACGAATTTCGAGAGAATCGATCCATAAATGTGGAAGTAGAGGTCAATAAATGCGTGTTTGCGTGGGTGGGTGCGTGGGTGGGGGTGCAAACCTAAAAAAACCATATTAGCAGCCCTCTCCGAAAGATTTGCAACATTTACCTGTTTCACGAAAATCGGTCCACAAATGCGGAAGGAGTTCGCGGTCAGACATACAGACAGACGGTGCTTATATATATAGATATGTCTATATAAAGGTGCGGTCCCATGATACGGAACGTATGCGCAATGCGGAATTGGCGGAACACTCGTGATTGGTTTAATTTGTTTTACATCCGTTCCGCCGATTTCTATCCGCAAGTTTCTATTTTATGCGCATTTTGTGCGGAACTTCGAAATTGTGTACATGCGTGAAAAATGTCGAAACAGCAGATATCCGTAAGAATATTATTAAAAATTATTTTAAATAACAAATTAAATCTTAAATTAATAATTTCATATATTATTGCAATATTATATTAAATAATTTCTTTACAAAATATAAGTTTATTACTTATACGGGAGTTGGAGGTTATGATTGTTTATTACTTTTTTATAGAATAAAAAATGTGGGTATTGTGGATACATTCTTCCACAATATTTTAATTTTAATTTATTAAACCACTCTTGTTTTCAACCATTTGACAAGGAAAATGATTGTATAAATGTGGATGAAAATTTAGTAGTCACTGTCAGTAAGTATTATTTTAGTAATTGAAGCATATTTTTTGACAAAGCATGCCATTATCTATTGAATTATTTATTGAAAAATTATATTGTCTGGCAATGATACTGACAAATTTCCGTTTGCCACTGTTATAATTGTTCCTCTTATTTTAGTATCTCGCATAGAAGAGTTCAATGAATCTAATTTACCAAATAAAAAATTAAATAATCCGCAAGAAGAATTAAATAATCCACAAGAAGAATTAAATAATCCACAAAAAGAATTAAATAATCCACAAGAAGAATTAAATAATCCACAAGAAGAATTAAATAATCCACAAGAAGAATTAAATAATCCACAAGAAGAATTAAATAATCCACAAGAAATTGACAAAGATGAATTATTAATATATCATTATTCGATCATCGGATACCAGCAAGCGAAAGAAGCACTTTAAAAAAAAATGCATTGTGGCAAGAAATATGCAACTCATTAGGAGGTTAGTATCTATATTTTGGCCATGTATGATGATATTATTGAAGTTCAGACTTTATTTAATTGTAATGTGTATTTATAGGCGCATTGAGTGTAACCGAAATTAAAAAAAGGTGGCGATATCTACGTGATTGTTTTTTAAAGGCAAAAAAGAAGGAACATACTTATATCCCAAGTGGATCTGCTGCTGAAGCATTATCCGGTAAAAAAATTCCTTCCGCTTTTATGAGCAGATGAAGTTTTTGGACGACGTCATGGGAAAAGCTCCGTAAGTTTAATAATATATAATGTTGAAAAAGGTTAATAATTTAAAATAGAGAAACATTTCAGACTTGACTTTGTTATTGAGTTTTTTGGCTTTATTCGAAAACGTTAAGTGTCGTTTTTCTTTCTAGAACAATTACTAGTCTACCATTAAACATTCAGAATGATGATGATGATAATATCTCAGCTG
Organism: Lasius fuliginosus; assembly: GCA_949152495.1. Lineage (NCBI taxonomy): Eukaryota > Metazoa > Arthropoda > Insecta > Hymenoptera > Formicidae > Lasius > Lasius fuliginosus. Next base: position 12,695,715 of record OX424453.1, on the reverse strand, counting down.
AAGCCAGAAGCTCTTCAATGTTAGTGTCCCCACTAACAAGCAGCAGCGTCATTGCATCAAGTTCTGAAGAAAGTAATTTTAATTCAAATAGAAGTATGTTCCTATATATTAGTATTCAGTTATTAGAAATTTTAATAAATTTATCTCATATTCAAAAAATTAATGATATTTCAGAAAGAAAAGCTGACAGATCGAGCAAAGAGTTAAACGAAGAGTTTCATGACACTGTTATAAATGCATTAAGAGAAACTAAGGAACCTGATGGTGTTGACGGGTTTTTGCTGTTACTAGGCAAAGGATTAAGAAAATTGCCTTATAGAGACCGAACTAAATTAGAAATGAAATTTCTTGCAATGCTGATGGAGGAACAAGATAAGTTGCATGATCTGCCAATATAAGATATAAGCTTATATATATATTATCATTATTATTATCTCTATTCGTTATTTTATTTTTTATTACATTAGTATTAATTATGAATCAATATTTTATTTTTTATTACATTAATATAAACTATGAAAAGATATTTTATTTTTTATCATATTAGTATTAAAAGATTTATTCTAAAAGATTTATTATCAAATTGTATAACAATATTATTATGACAAACTTTATTAAATTATTCTTGCTTACATTTTCATTATAATAATCTTAAATAAAGTTATTTTCAAACAAAATATTTTTATTATTACACACAATTACCTGATAAATAAGTTTTACTTCATAATCATATTTATTTATAAGTATAGTTATGCTTACAAACTTATATCTATTTACAGTATTTTATTTGTAAAACTAATAACAGTACTATTTATAATTTTTTAGTAAAAAAATGAATTAATTAAAACAAATAAATTAAAAATCGTTTTGCAACGCTTTTTCCCATTGGTAAGATAATGCACCAGTACCTTGAAAATAGGTTGAATACGCTTCTCTAACTGCAACAGCATTTTTATTGCCTCGGCTTCGACAAAGTGATATATTACGAATGCCATCACTTGTACGCGCATCATCTGGAGTTATATGCAAATATAATTTATTTCCAGTTAATTTCTCTTCGTTCTTGATAATAAAATTGTGCAATGTTACAGTTGCTTGTATAATTTTACGTGCATTTCTGACATTCGCGATAATTGGCCTTCGGTATATTCTCCATCGAGCAACTAACATGCCGAAAGCGTTCTCTACAACTCTTCTTGCACGGCTAAGTCTATAATTAAAAATTTTTTTCCCAATGTCAAGTTTTCCACTGCGCGGATATGGCTTCATTATGTGCATTGATAATGGGAAAGCTTCATCCGCTACTAATACATATAGTAATTCTGGTCCATCAATTTCGATCTGTCTCGGATTTGGCAGTTTGAAAGAATTAGTTTCAAAGCGTTTCCCAATTTCGCTGTTGCGGAAAACTCCTCCGTCACTTTGTCTGCCTTCGGCACCAATGTCAACTATTGTAAAGCAATAATTTGCATCACTGATTCCAAGAAGATTAATGCTGTGATGGCCTTTGTAATTGTAATACGTTGATCCACTATTTGGCGGAGCCTGTAACAAGAACATATAGACATTGTCTTTTTATCATAATTTATATTATGTATTGAATATAAAACAATTTTTTTTCATTTAACAAAAGCCTTTTATCTCTTATTAATGAAGTTTTAAAATTATATAAATAAACTCAGAATTCTGTTTAAAATATACCAGGATTTGAACATGTTTTCCATCGATGGCTCCTATACAATTAGGAAAGTTCCATAATCGTTCAAATTCGTCAGCTACAGATTTCCAATTCTCTTCGTTATCCGTAAGAAAAACTGAATCTTTTAAACAATTCCAAATAATTTCACAAGTCTCAGATATAATTTTTGATATTGTGTTATGTGCAACTCTGAAAGCATATGATAAGGATTTCATACTATCTCCTGATGCTAAATAACGCAGTGTAATCTGGAGCCGAGTGTCAGGCGAAATTGGTTCGCGAACAACATATTCTTTAACAAGGAATGGTCCAACTAATGCTAATAATGCGTCAAATAATTGAGGTGCCATTCTAAAATAATCCATATATTTTTCTGTCTTCGGTCAGCATTTCCTTTACAAGATTCTCACTTGCTCCTTGTTGGAATCTTCTTTCTAAGCTAAATATAGGTCGCACCCAATATTTTCGTCGTTTTTTAATATTTTCATTTCTTTTTGCAATTATATACAATGAATATAATTTTACAATCTTACGGCGCAATTCATTCTTTTTAAATATACACCAACTTTGTTTTAATTTATTTAACAACCCGCAAATAATAATAAACAATTTTTCAGAATCCATATTCAATATTAAGTTGTTGTCAGTTTCGAAGGTTATACATATATAAAATTCATGAATTTTTTGACCGGTACATATATGTGTGAATCCGATCCGCATAAATTTGTATTTCCTATGTCCCATGCAGCGGAAAATACGAAAGCGTAATTTGCGCGAGCCAATAATGTACGCTGTTCCGATAGAGACAACAAAAAAATCTATGGGAAAGAATCTTGTGATTGGCCAACACCAATTGCGCTTCCGCGTTTTCCGCTCCATGGGACATAAGAAAATATATTTCAGCGGAACGCAATTGACGGAATGTCTATGATTGGACGAACTTCGTTCCGCCAATTCCGCATTGCGCATACGTTCCGTATCATGGGACCGCACCTTGAGTGTGTTATGTTCATAGATATAGGAATATAGAGATGGAGTGTTAGCTTAATACTTAGACAAGGGGAGGAAGCCACTGCGGGAGGGGCGACGAGGAAAACATATGCCACGTTTTTATTGGACGTTATTCTACGCATGCGTCGTAGTGTTCGTCAGTATATGTACAAAATCCGCGAAGAAGTTAATACCTAAAAAGCAAATAGTGTTGGAATCTCTGGGTAAATGAAATAAATTATGTATAAGAAGAGGTTTATAGTATAAAAAGTAAATAGTATAGATTGTCTAAGTAAATGAAATAAATTATTCATATGATTTTATACACAAGTATAATTTATTATAGAAAAATATGTATTAACAAATTTTCCTACCTTATACATAATATCAATTATATAATAATTATATTATATATTTATCGCACGTTTACATACCTTGAAATAATACCATTTTATTAAATACTTGACGCTTATTGTTAATTTTATTTGTGGAATTTAATGCTATATAATGTAATCTTACTTTTAAATATTTTTGTATAATAGCTCGTATTAAATGAACAATGTGATTTTCTAACGATGATTGATCATTTGTATGTTCCTTTAATTGCTCAAATAAATTAATATTTAAAAATGATTCTAGTACATTATTAGTAAGATAGGTCTCATAAAACTTATTTCCTAACATATTTTTGTTGGCATGAAGAGCGTGTCTTATAATTGTTTCGCATTTTTTACAGATTTTAATAACATCTTCTGATGGTGTAATTAGCGCTCCACGTTTTTTTATATATATAAGGCTATTCATTTTGCATTCCTTATCTATTAAAACATTAATGCATTCTGCGCAATGCAATGTTTGGCTTAGTTGCTTTACCACATACCCTGCTATATATTCAATAATATTTAAAGAAAATTCAGAAATGTCTCTAACATCTGTTAAATAGTTGTGATCATTTATAAAATGTAATTGGTCTTCAATTTTGTTGGTTTGAATATCTGTAGACATATTAATTATTTGTGATAAACGTGTGCTCATATTAATTACGTCTTCAGAATTAGAAATGTTATTAGAAGATGAGACATGTAAAATTGATACATGTTCTAAGGGAATACAATTCCCTGTATGTACATCTCGAATTTCAGCATGTACTAATACTTTTTTAATAGCTGCTTTAAATTGGCGAGCAGTAAGGCGGGGAGCACACAAATTTGCATAGGCGCATAAGCATATGCATAAGAAATTCGATTGGTTGAATTTCTTATGTATACGTTTATGGACCAATCACATTGGTTTAACTTACGCTTATGCGCCTATGCAAGTTTGTGTGCTCCCCGCTTAAGGTTGTTATTATTTCCTCCTTGTCGTCTTACGCATCCGAATGGAGAGTTCCAAATGATCCTGACTTAATTTGTAAAAAGGAATATATTTTAATAGTTTTAGTTGTTCACAAAGTTCCTCATATAATACAATTGTACTATGAATACAGATAAGAAAACCTAGAAAACCAGTTTTTTCGGGTTTTAATTAAAAGCTCGCCATTGATTGTCTTCAAAGATAATATGTAACTTTTAATTTCTTTTAATTTGTTTGTTATTATTTCTTTATTTTGTTCATTAAGGGGTTGTTTAAATCCACTTTGTTTCATGTTTTTGGAATTAAAAATATCAAATAAATCATTAAATACATGAAAAAATTCTATTGTATCTTGACAAGATTTAAATTCTTTTAATTTCAAAGTGTTTTTGCAAAATAAAAGTGCATTTGCTACGGATGTACCAAAAATTTGTGCTGCAAACTGTACTTTCATTTTTTGATTATGGTAATGAATATGGGCACTTCGTAACTTATTTGCTAAATGCATATTTTCCTGTTGTTGTAATTTGTGTAGGTGTACTAAATCGGACCATCTTATAAATTGATCATTTCTGTCAACCATATTTTTTAGATCTCCTATGACATTACGTATCAGCTTCAACATATGACAAGGATCAAGAAAAGCAAAAATCTTTTCTTTTTTTTCAGGATGTGGAAACTACGTCTATAATGATGAAATATCGTTAAAATTTCACCCAAGAAGCTTTAATACACTTAGATTCATATTCATCCCATCACACGTAATCGATACCACTCTCATGCCAACATTGTGTACAGCAGAAATGCATTGTAATGCAAGATTACTTTTCTGTTCGGCATTCATTTTGTTTATCAGGAAATAAGCAATTGGAATTTTCCATCCACTGTTAATGCACACAATCATAAAAACTAAAGCTTCACTTGCAAGTGTGTTATCATCGCATGCAATATCATCACCTAAGTCAGTGTAACCAATTTTATACCATCAAATTCAACATGCTGTCGAATTATCATTTCATCGAAAATTAAACAACCCAGCAATGGATATTCAGTATTATCTACGCGTTGCTTGATAGCAATGCTTCATTCAATGCTTGATTCAATGCTTCTAAACTAATACCAGGTTTCCCTTCAATGTTCCTATACCATTTAGAAATAGTTTTTACATGCGGCAAGCAAGAATAAAACATAGAGCGAACATATTCATAGGCACGTGGAGAATAGAAATGCAGTGTTACAGCAAAGCAGCGTAACTTTTCATTATACTTTTTAGGCACACACTTTCTTTTTATTAGTTGTTGAAAAATGTCATCACTCTTTGACTCACCCAATGTTTGTAGAACATCAGCTTGCTCATTATTTAGCATATTCTTCTCCCTTATATGATTCAAAACACATTTTAATGTAGCTACTTCGCAAGTTTTCCTACGCACATTTTGTTGTAAACTTCGAATTTTATTTCTATAATTCTTCTTTAAATATGCAATTCTTTTTCTCAACCGGCATTTCTCAGGAGAGTTAAATATTTTTATGGGTGACATCATAGTTGTTTTGTCTGCAGTTGATGTTGAAGGTACTGCTAAATATAAAAATTATTTTAATATCTCGATAGGAGATTTTTAGAAATTGGAAACATTTTAAGGAAGAAGATTTTAATAAAAGATGTGCAAATGCTACACTTCTACCTAATAGTTTACCAAAAGGGATAGAGGTATGAGCAACAATAAATATTTTAATAAAAATGGCTTTCTCTTTTTCTCTTTCCTATTTATATTTTTCAGAAAGAACGTGAAACAGACATATTATCCGTTTCGAATGAGAAAACTGTGGAAAAAGAAACAGATTTATCCGACAATAATGTTTGTAAGATGCAAGAAGAAGAAAATGCACCAAGGCCAAGAATACCAGAACAAAACAATACATCATTATTAATTACAGATTGTTCTACAGGTGAGAATACGATTTTAATTATTTAAAATCGTATTCTCACCTGTTGAACAATCTGTAATAATTAATAATGATGTATTGTTTTGTTCTGGTGTTCTTGGCCTTGGTGCATTTTCTTCTTCTTGCATCTTACAAACATTATTGTCGGATAAATCTGTTTCTTTTTCCACAGTTTTCTCATTCGAAACGGATAATATGTCTGTTTCACGTTCTTTCTGAAAAATATAAATAGGAAAGAGAAAAAGAGAAAGCCATTTTTATTAAAATATTTATTGTTGCTCATACCTCTATCCCTTTTGGTAAACTATTAGGTAGAAGTGTAGCATTTGCACATCTTTTATTAAAATCTTCTTCCTTAAAATGATCTAAACATAAATATGCTCGAACAGAAATTAACGATGCATCCAGATTTAAGATCTGTAGCCAACGATTACGTGCTATCGGATCTTTTGGAAACCTATACAAAATTATATATCGTTAAGAATTAGATTTATCATAATAAAACATTCAAATTTAGCATTATTTTTAGTACATGTATAAATTTACTACCTATGGAATGAAACTTTTTTCTTTTGTCCGGAATTTATCTTCTTTTCCAACCACTCATATCCGATCTGTTTTTGCAAGATGGTACATAACATTGGACCATTTTGTCTAATGAAATAATGAAATAATCTAAAACACACATATATGTTTATACATTTATATATCTACAGGGCTGAATGTAATTGTAATTGTAATTGTTAAAATGCACAATTGTGTTACCGTTATTGCTATTACAAACAAAAATGACATTGTTAATCAATATAACTTATATATACGCTACACACGCATGCAAGCAGCCCAAACAGACATGCTACAAATTACATTATCCAATAAGAACGTGACGTTTTATCTCAAAATTATATAAATAATTTATTTCATTTACCCAGAGATTCCGTCACTATTTACTTTTTACACTTTACATTAACTTCTTCGCGGATTTTGTACATATACTGACGTACACTACGACGCATGCGCAGAATAACGTCCAATAAAAACGTGGCATATGTTTTCCTCGTCGTCCCTCCCGCAGTGGCTTCCCCTCCTTGTCTAAGTATTAAGCTGACGCTCCATCTCTATATTCCTATATCTATGGTTATGTTACGCAAAATTCAGTTTCCTTATGTCCCATGGTGCGTATTACAAATTAGCGTAACCAATGAATAGCGACGTTTAGCATTTCTGTTGGAACAACTGAAAAGAATATAAAGATATGATTAGTTATACGTGATACGCTGTCGCCTTTTTATGCTTTATGGGACACAAAAAATTCAATCCCGCGTAACAGAAAACGCGCAACACTTCTGATTGGTTACGCGCATTCATTACGCGTTACGCGGAAAATAGGTGTTATGGGACGCCATCCTAAGAGAGAGTGAGTCGCATCGCTAGCCGCTAGCTCGAGAGATTTCTATGTACATTCCGAAGCCGGCCGAAGCGCCGAAGCCGGCCGAAACCGGCCGAGCGTCGAGCGCACATAAACGTTACCTCCTCCACATCCAGCCAGCCTATCTCCTCCATATGCTGTTGCGGCTGCAATCTGGCAGCCTTGGGTCGTAGGAGTCTTCTTCGCGTGGGGAATGATTCCTCTTGCTCTGTGGTGTGTCCTTGTTCCTGTGCCGTGTAGCGCACAGGGCTGGACTGCGTGGACCTTGGCGTTGACGAAGATCTGAGTTCTCGACGTTCTCGAAGATCTGGACGATCCCGGCGAACTCGTTCTCAAAGCTCTAGGCGTTGTAAGTCTCGTGGTTCTCGAGGATCCGGTTGTTCTGGTGGATCTGGTTGTACTCAAGGATCTGGTCGTTCTCGAGGATCTAGTCACGGGAGCTCGACAGATCCGCGTTGTTATCCTGTCTGTTAGGAACTGCTGCTACGACCGCTTCTGTTCTCTGTTTTATAGTGTTCGCCACCGTAATCTTCTTATGGGAAGGGCTTCCTGTTGCGGAGCCCTAGCGGCGGTTGCGGCAATCACGGTCGGCTTACACGTCGCTGGTTATCCAATGCGCGCTGTATCTCCTGGATCCTTGGATTCTTCGCTGTAGCTTTCTAATGCTTTTGAGGTGTCATCTTACTTCACTCAGCAAGAGCAACTAGTTGATTTACTTGTCCGGGGTGCTGACTTATACAGGTTGAGGCAATAACTATTAGCACCTTAAATATCTTCGAATCTATAAGGTCTAGACGAAGATTTGTGTAACCAAAATTGCACGGTACGAAGGGGGCTATCATATGGCAATAATGACTTTTGTCCAGGTGGAGGCGCTTCACCTAAGGTAAGACCCACCTGCTAGTGGAGTGGATGGAGAGGTCTCATGGCGGGATGTCATACCACCTTACACAGGTGTTCACCGGGCACGGTTGCTTTGGTGAATACCTGTGTAAAATTGGGAAGGAGTGCACGACACGCTGCCATCATTGTGATGAGGACCAGGATTCCGCGCAACATACCTCAGAGTTTTGCCCAGCCTGGGCAGAGGAGCGCGCAGTCCTGGTCAATATAATAGGGAACGACCTGCATCTGCCCAGCATTGTTGGGCAGATGTTGGAAAACGAGAATAAATGGAAGGCGGTCTCCTCCTTCTGCTTCAGGGTTATGACGCAGAAGGAGGAGGCAGAGAGGGAGCGGGAAAGACGGGGGCGACGGGGTAGGCAAGCGCTTACCCCCGAATCCCGCGAAGAGAGGGACGACTCCACCTGGTGCCCCGGCGAGGGGTGGTCGGGGGTCGCGGGGGAGGGGCGGTGCCCGGTGTGGGGGAGCGGCGGCGGGGGTGGTGGTCCGCCGAGGCGGGGTTGCGGAGGCGGACAACCCCGTCATCGAACAAGAAGACGCCCCCCCCTGATGGGGTAAATTAAGAGGGACGGATGCTGGGCGAGGGGGGCAAAGCGCCCCTCGCCCAGAGAAGATAGGAAGGCGCTTTTATTGGGCGGGGGGCGCTTTGCCCCCCTCGCCCGGCGATAGGAGTAGGAGTTGCCCCCCTCTTTTTTGGGGGGGCGGAGCGATAGTTCATGGAGAGAGGGGGGCGGGGGCGAGTGTCGCCCGGCTGGCGGCCGCACGGCGAAAGCCTGGCGGCCGGGAGTCGGGCGGCATCCGCTCCCGCCCCCTGCCGAGGTCCTCCCCCGGGGGGGTTTCGGCGATACCCCCGGGCCGTTGGTCGAATCCCTTTTAAGGGAGGGAACCACGGCCTGGGGACATGGGGGGGATCGCATGTGGTTCGGTTCACCGAACCCTTGCATGCGATCTCCCCCGGGTAGAGACGCGACAGTGGCGGCTCTCTCACCGGTGCCTAGAGCGTCGGTGGGAGGGCGCCGCTGCCTGCGGGAATTCTCCTCCCCTTTTGGGGGGAGTTTCCAGGAGGGCTCCCGGGGCGTTGGCCGAATCCCCCGCCCTCCCCTGCGGGGGAGGGGTTCCTCCCCCTTCGGGGTGGAAAAAGGGGGAGGGATGCCTCGTTCCGGGAACGGGGGGTGGCGGCTCGAGCGGGAACACACGAGCCGTGACCCCGCCCCCCACACTCTGTGGGAGGGCGCGGCGTGGGGGTTGTGCCCCCCTGCGCCGCAACCGGGAGCGGACCGCACGAAGTATTCGCGGGGGAGAGTATCTTCCTCTAGGGGAAGATGCTCTCCTGAATAGGTAGAGGCCAGAGGGTGGCAAGAAGTAATGCCCAGTGCAGTTCCTTGCCATCCTCGTAAGCGCCTGCGATGGCACACGCAGTGGTTTTAGTGCGGTAGGTCTTGGGCCCCTTGGCCGATCCATTCGTGGATCGGTCAAGGGGAACAAGGAGTCCCACATAACCACCTGCCCTCTACCCGGAGGGCGGGGGTACCATGATGGTTTCCATTGCGTAAAAAAAAAGGTAAGACCCACCTAAGATAAAACCTATTTGCCTGTTGGACGAAATAGGTAAAACTTTTGAGAGAATTATCGCGGAGAGGATCGCAATATGGCAAATGGGAAACCCGGCTTTGAATCTCTCTGCTAAGCAGTTCAGATTTCGCAGACAACGCTCTACCTGCGATGCGTTATTACTGTTTAAGGATATTACCTCGACTGCGGTGAGAGACGGCGATTTTGCTATCGTTATCTCTCTTGATATTAGAAATGTCTTTAACAGCATACCTTGGCCGATTATCCGTAAATCCTTGAGACGCATGGGCCTGATTATTTGCGTAGAATCATCGATTCATATCTTTCAGAAAGAGTGATTCGATTTATCGGGTATGACGGTGGGACCCGAGAAAGACCAATGGAGGCTGGTGTGCCGCAGGGGTTCGTCCTCGACCCAGTTCTATGGAACATCTCATATAATACTGTACTTAGTGTAGCCGACGACGATGAGAATTGCCATATACTATGTTACGCTGACGACACTCTGATTGTCGTTACTGGTAATAATATTGCACGTACGCGCGTTAGAGCCTGCACTGTGGCCAGCAGGGTAATCAGTAAGACTGAAAGCTTGGGATTGTCGGTAGCCACCGAGAAGACCGAGGCTACTCTCTTCTATGGCAAAAGAGCTGGAAATCTACTGGATTATATTAGGATTAACTAGGTCTGCATAGATCTTGCACCTAGTAATAAGTATCTCGGGGTGTACATAGACAACGGATGGACCTTCACTGACCACTTTCGTTACATCGAAGAGAAAGCTGGTCGCGTGATTAAAGCATTAAATAGATTAATGCCAAACCTTCAGGCGCCTGATGAGAATCGTCGTAAGTTATTTGCCCACGTAGTATTATCTGTAATATTATACGGTGCCCCGGTTTGGGGTGATGATCTTGCCAGAAATAGACTTGAAAGGGCCCTGAACAGATTAGAGCGTTCCGTTGCGCAAAGAGTAATCTCTGCATATAGGTCGGTTTCGGCCACCGCGGCCTTCTTAGCTTCTAGCGAGAAGCTCCTCCCTTGAGATTTCTGGCACCATTAAGGAAGAAAATCTTCGAGGGCACGAAGAGATTACGACAGAAGGGCGAATACACGCGTGAGAAGGTCGAGGAAGTAAAGAACAACGAGTATACCGATATGTGTGAAAGGTGGAGAAGATATCTCGAAAGACCTAATACTCCGGGGGAGTTATACCAAGTTGGCAATAGTGCCAAATCTAGAGGTCTGGTTGGCCCGTAAACACGGAGGCATGACGTATCATCTGACGCAAGTCATGACGAGTCATGGCTGTTTCGGCCGATTTCTGTTTTGCATCGGAAAAAGGCCTAATCGAAGCTGTGATTTTTGCGGAGAGGAGGATAGCGCTTTTCACACCCTGAGAGAGTGCCCTGCCTGGGACTGGGAAAGACTGGTGATGCGCCGTAAATTGGAACTAGAACGAGACTTTACATTATGTGACATCGTGGACGCAATCTCGAGGTCGAAGGAACACTGGATGGCCTTCTCAGCCTTCATACAACATGCGATGAGAGAGAGGGAAGAAGAGGAAGACGAGAGAGAGAGCGAGGCACGATAGCAGTACTCCCTCGTCTGACTGGGATGACGACACAGATGGGTAACCGTTAGCCGTAAAGGTATTCGTATCCATATCTCCTTCTGTCGTATCGTTTGCGTGTATCACGCTTTATGTTTTGCACGCTCTTTTTCTGAATGTGTACATTATCATGGTATGAGTGAGCGAAGGGGAGGGGCCATGGGTGACTGTAGCCGGACTTCGTCTCGACGTCAGGTGAGGCTGTTCATGGTCGCTTCGCACGATTGAGTTTTCCGTCCGTGTGTTTGTTATATATTTATTTAATTTATTTTATTTTATTTATATATCGGACTATCGGTTCGGGAAGGCATTCCTCCTCGGTCTGTTTTTCGGGGTGCTCTTTTCGACATTCGTTCGGTTGCGAATGCGCGGAAACGTGAGAATTTTAATTTTCATCTAGACTTGGATCCATTAGGGGTGATTACCATGGATATGTATTTTAGCATATCTATTATCTTAATCTCACCTTTTCTTTTTAAATTTAATTGTTTATTTACTTATTGTACACTAATACCCACACACACACAACATACATATACATGTACACGCTTACAGGGATGGGAAGGGATGGAAATTTTTGACGTTTAATGGGGGGGACTATTTATTTACTTACTTCCCTTCTACGTTAAAAGGGGAGGTAAAGATCTAATAAATTAAGGGCGGGTGGGATAAGATCGAGAAGGAACGCAGCGTCGGATTACGAGAGACGGATTATTAGGGCTATTGGGCCTTCGGGATGTTATGCGCCAGCGGGTCCCCGGGTTCCCGACATGTGGCTCTGAGGGGGGACGCATAGGGAGGAGGTTTTAGTGGGTGGGAGTCCTACACTACCCCGCGGTACGGATTGCCATAAGGCATTTCCTCCTACCCTCGCAAAAAAAAAGATGGAGGCGCTTCGGAGATATCAAGGTTATCTTGAATTTTTTAAACGGAACCACCCTATTTTTTATATAAATCGATTCCATGCAATATTCTGCATAAAAAATTATAAAAGTAGGATAGCCAAAAAGTGAATAGTTTACGAGATATTTCATACTTAAATTTGACATAATCTTACATAAACTATGAAATATCTTGTAAAATATTCATTTTTCGATGATCTTATCTCAATACTTTTATGCACAAAATAATGAAAGGAATCAATTAGCGTAAAGAAAACAGTTTCTTATAAGAAAAATATTTAGCTGCAGTTGCAAATTACACTTTTTCTTAAAATCAACTATGTGTTTTTTTTACACCAATTGATTCCTCTCATTATTTTGTGCATAAAAGTATAGATAAGATCATCGAAAAATGAATATTTTGTGCGATATTTCATAGCTTATGTAAGATTATGTCAAATTTAAGTATGAAATATCTCGTAAACTATTCACTTTTTGGCCATTCTATCCTTATAATTTTTTATTCAGAATATTACAAGGAATCGATTTATATAAAAAATAGGGTAGTTCCGTTTAAAAAATTTAAGGTGACCTTGATATCTCCAAAGTGCCTTTACCTGGACAAAAGTTATTATCGCCATATGGTAGCCCCCTTCGTACCGTGCAATTTTGGTTACACAAATCTTCGTCTAGACCTTATAGATTCGAAGATATTTAAGGTGCTAATAGTTATTGCCTCACCCTGTATATTTATATACAATTTTTTTACACGCTTTTCTTTCACAAGCGTGATGTCTTTTACAATTTTTTTACACACCTGTTTTACACAAGCGTGATGTCTTTTACAATTTTTTTACACACCTGTTTTACACAAGCGTGATGTCTTTTACAGACAATTTTTTCACACACCTGTTTTACACAGGTGTGATGTCTTTTACAGGCAGGATATCTTTAGCAGACACAGAATTTATTACAATTTTTTACACGCTTTAACAAGCGTGATGTCTTTTACAGACAATTTTTTACACCTGTCTTACACAGGTGTGATGTCTTTCATAGACAGGATATCTTTAGCAGACATAGATTTTTTTTGCACGCTTATCTTTAACAAGCGTGATGTCTTTTACAAACAATTTTGGACATTATTATTGCGTATCATTAGACGAGGAGGGCCAGCAATCTTTGTAACGTCTGCAGCATACAAAAAAAACTACTTTTTATTTTTTTACAGGACTAATATATAAATTTTTTGTCGACATACGTTGTAGATGTTTATCATTTATGACCATATTTAAGGCTGTTTCCCCCCTTGTCTTCAACGCTGATTTGAATACGCAAGTTGCATTTATAGAGGTCGACGAAAGTCTGTTTTTTTTTTGTTTTTAGGTCGGATAAAAGAGAAAATGTTCTTTCAGGATCCGCGTTAGAGTGTGGAAGTGATCTTACCGCATTTAAAAGTGATTTTAAAATAGGATACTTCGGATTATTGACGGATTGACGTTTCAAAATTTCTTTCCACATGTCAAAATTTATTTTTGCAAGATTTTGTTTTTCTTCAATAGTAGAAATCAGAATCCAACATAAGCCACTCTTCTTTTAAAACGTTTTCATCAAAGCCGTTTAGGATTTATGCGATAAAAAAACATCGTTAATAGATGTTTCTCTTTTATTATCAAATAAAGCTATATGTGGTTGAAAGACTTGTAATTTATGCAAAAATACGTTATTGACAGGTAATCTTTTTCTAATTTCTTTGGCAGCAATAATGTAAAACTGCAAACAATTTTGTCGAATAATTGTTATAACATCTGTATGTCCTTCCTTCACTAACTTACAAAGATATTCTTCGCATTCCGATCCCAAAGTTATATTATCAAGAGATTTGTGATTCTCCTTTTCATGGAATGAAATATTTGTAAGTAAATCTTTTAATAAGTTTGGTTTTAAAAAGTTTTGAGAGATGTGTATAAGGAAATTAACAGATTTAGGTTGTAATAAATGAATTCTTGTTTTATGAGCTTGAAAAAAAGCATTAAAAAAGTTAAAAAAATTTAAAACGTATTTTAGAAATAGAAAATATGCTTTTATTTCTTATTAAATAATAAATATTCCCCAGACTTTACTTTATCGCTCATAATCATTTCATTAAGGAAATATTTTATTGTATCCCATGACTCACAAGAACTCTGTCAATACATTAATAATGCGAGAGCCACCGAGTATCGCATAACTTCAAAATTTTACGATTTGTATCTTGAAAACAATCACAAAATTCATTGAAAATAACTAAATGCTTTGGACTGCTGTTAATATAATTTGCAATTTTTTTTAGAAATTCTTCGCAGAAATCGGGCATTTTAGCGCATGCAGCGTGCGCAGCCAATGCGGCGGAATGGCAAGGACATTAAAATGTTAATAAATTTCTGCATTTTAATTCAAGTTTCTTTTTAAAAGATAAATGTTTCCCTGTCATGACAGATGCATTGTCGCATGATAAAGCAATAATATTTAAAAATAGAATCTGAAGTTTATACATTTCAAATTCAAATGCATTAAATATTTTTTCTGCACTACAATCTCTTGCATCAATGTCAATTAATTTTATTAATTGCGACCGAAAGTAGGTATAATAAGAGAGTTCTAACCCAGGTCCTCCGAGGGGGGGTGAAGGGCGGGGGGGTGATATCGTAGGTGCGGGAAATGACGTCACGCGGGCGGGGGGGGGGGGCGCTTATCATGGTTTCGACGAGCGGGGACATCTTCCAAAACAGAAGATATCAGTTTGAATTTATAAACAGATAGGTACAAAATAAGATTATTTTCCCGCCCGATTAATCTAGCAGCGGGCCGCACGAGAGAGAGAGCATGAGAGAGAGATAACGCGGTGATATACAGGCTGAGGAGAACGTGAGTAATTTATAAATAAATTAATAGCGCGTGACATTCGAGGATGACGCAAGGAGAGCGCGAGAACGAGAGAAAGATAGCGAGAGAGAGATATCGCAAGGCATTCGCAAAGCGTTCGCAAGGATAGGAGAGAGAGATAGCGCGAAGGAGAGGAATTACTAATCTAAAATGAATGTACTCTTTTAATACAATTAAAAATTATTTATTTATATAATTGTGTATGTTTTACAAATGTGTGTGCAATATATAAAATATATAAAAGATACATAAAATGTCATATCATTTATTACAAGCATCGTAAAGAATATCATTTATAGCGCATGTTAATAATTCGCAATCTATGAGTGATTCACCGTCAAACGAATCACTTTCGCGTATCACTTTTGCGGCGTTGCTCGCATTACGGATATTATCACGTTGTAAAATAGCTGCAAATTTTTTAAACTTTTCATTAACAATATACGTATTTTCGGATAGCCAGCAATACATATGACGTATACAATTTTCAAAGCCGAATAAATGTAGTAAAGTCGATGGTGTCATATACAAAGAATCATTAGATAATGTTATTTTTATAATTTTTGAATTATACATTTTAACCACTTCAAGTGTTATATCTCGAAACCATAATGGAGTTTCAGCCGATTGTAGTCGCTCGATGTCAGCTCGTTTTTGCATTAGCGATTTCCATGTTTCAATAGGCAATATTATTTGATTGCCTCGATTATCATCGAGAGCCAGTTCCACGTAAGATGTGATTCCAACTCTGATTCCTATTTCCAAATATTTGTACAATGTCGGGGTTAAAGCGTATCTTCTTCCAAGTATACGAACCGCACGATGAGTTGAAGCGCTACAAAATTGTCTTTTATTTAAAAACCATTATTTAACAAAAAGTATAAAATTTTATAAAAATCGAAACTTACTTGTCAACTTACTCACATTCCTTCTTACATGTTGGAATTGTAACATTCTCAATCGGATCGTAATAGTTCATGCTGCTTCCTACGGCGGAGTACATTTCTCTAGGTTATAAGAAGTAGAGCGGTACGAGCTGTTAACGCGACACTGATCGTATAAAAATTAACCGAGTATACGTGACGCTTATTCTTTAAAAGTATGATGTGATGGGGGGGATTAATGCTTCTAGCGCTCTGAAATTTAGGAGAAGGGGAAGACGGTCAACGTTAAAAGAATTCTTAGAAACAACTTGCAAGCAAAGGATTGGGGAGAATAAGAGATAAAATATATTAATGTTTACATATTTTATTTTTTCAAATTTTACAATTCTTTCTGACGTTGCGACCACCAGAATATTTTGAATTCATTTTGCAATGCGCAATTCTTAACATGTTTCCCACATCACATACTGTTTGTAACATCTAGATTATTTAGAAACTCGATATCTTCATAGTCAGCATCCAAGGTCTCAATAATGAAGCCGTTTCCCATATCGTCTAGTATATCAGTCAACTATTCTCGTTTTTCATGTCCTTTAACGTACACGAGAGATGATTCTTCTTTTTCTTGCATCATACCAACGACAGCTGATCAAACGTTGAGCAAAGCTGTACGGAACGTTTCCATCCTCCCATTGCAGTCCATGTTGATTTTTAATCAGCCATGTGGCTTGACACCTCTCAGATTTTGTGAGCGCACGCCATGGTATAGGACTCGCGAAAAAGTAATGTGAAAGTATAGATCCATTTTTCAGAATCGCCGCTTCCTTCACGATAAAATTTCTTCCGATAATGAAGCTTTGCAGATCGACGAACGTTGGTACAGACATGACGAGATCTCTCTCTTCGATGCGTCAGTCGAGAGGAATAATGAAACTCTACAACCATCTCACAATACTTTGATTTATATCATGCTCCTCTTCCCCTCTCTAAATTGTATCGATGTTATCGCGAACGCACTTAGGTGATTTTGCGCACAACGTTGGTCAACGGGTTGTACTGGATCACGCGATCGTGTATGATGAGACAGTACGCAGTGGTACTCATCGGCACGTTCTCCTTACACTCGAATTCCAATCTCACATCCACGGTTGCGCTCTTGACCGATTCGTTTTGTCGAGAACAATCGATGATCACGAACGGACCGTTACGTAGAAACATCGAGACGGTGAGACTCGGCTCGAGATACTCGTATCCGTAATAGTTCTTGCAGAAACGTGTATACGTGTCATACAGAATCGATCAGAATTTGTTTCTATCGAAATCCAGATTCATATCGTCGTACGGATAACATTCCGAGTTCAGATAGAGTTTCACGTTGGTCAATTTACAATCGTCGAATCGACTCGTATCCTCAGACATAACGTTCTTCCGATCTGTCTGCAGAGCGAAGACAACGTATCGTGGCTTCTCCAGCTGAGTCGCGGTCTTAATGGACCACAAATGCTTGGTTGTAAACTGCAATAGCGGATACTCGTACAGATCCCACGAGCGAAAACCCATGCTGAGGTATTGTCCGCTTTCCAGAGCGCGCAGCATCGACAGCTTGTTGATCTCGCTCAAGAGCACGTGTGGCATTCGCCATTTTATCTTGAATATGTTGATCACAGGCTCCAGCGCCGAATCTCCAAGCAGACAATTGTTGTTGTTGCGCGATCGTATTAAGATCAACTCGTGACGAGCGTTAATCACCACGCGTCTGTAATCCTCGCAAAATCCCAATAACAAGTAGAGCGGTATGCAAAAATTGAAGTGTCCATTCACAGTAGTCGGCGTATCTCAGCCGGCGTTTCTCATAATCACGCTTCTATCGGATGATATCGTTAAATAGTTTTGAGCGTAGTTATTTCTACGTTTCTGTTGTGATCAATCTCCACGCCATCGAGTTCGTATCGAATCTCATCGAACATGAATGCTACGCAATTATTTCCCAGTTCCACATTAGATCCTTTGGCCGGTTCATTTATCTTTAGTTCTCCCTCGATGTATAGGAAACTCTCATGCGGCAACGTATACAGATCCTGTTGTTGTATGGGTATTCTTATCTCGTCACTGTGTCCGAACGTTGTGTTAGCGAACGGGTTGTACGTGTGAGTCTCGATCTTGACGATGCGATCGTCGAAAACTGGCTCGTCCCCGATGTTGAGGATGTCGGTCATCGTTCAGATGTTTCGCACCGCGAATCCCAAAGATTGTAAAAACGCAACGTTCGATGTGCTGAGTTTCTTTTTCTGATGCAACCGGATGATTGGATATTAGCGAATGTTGACGTTGTTGTCGCTGGCCTCGCGTTCTCTCTCGTGTCTTTTGATCCGTTCAACACGAGCATCTCATGTATCGCACACTAATTTTGTCGCCGTCGTACGTGCAATCTAACGGTGATCTCTTCTCCACGAAAATCGAGCAATCGGCCATCCTGGTCGACAATGCGTAATGTTAAATCTGCAATGCTCCGCGCGATGATCGGCAGGTAAATGATCTGCGCCGGCGTTTCCTATATTTTATATCCCGGTGGTACCCTCGGTGAAAATTCATGTATCATATGAACGAGTTTGCCGTTGTTGTACGCGCCCGCGGTCACGTTATATTCTACACAGATAATGTTCACATTGATAATGTTAATCGGCATGTCCGATTCGTACCATTTTTGCGGTTGTAATATACGGTTCGAGGATCCCAGCAGCGATCCAATGTTGTTGGGCTTGCTAAAGTTTATTCTGTAGGCGCATTTGATCTCGCTCCTCATCGTATTGTAATTAGCGCGGAGCACTATCGGGTATTCGCCATCTTCATAGTCAACGTCGTTATTCATCCGAATATGCGCAACGTCAATGTGTTTTTTATGACCGTCACGAATAGCGTGTCGCGGATGTTTCCGTGAAATTGCACGTGTTAAAAACTCATATATTGCTTGCAGCTCGTACGATCCCTCGGGAATTGTAATTTCCGCGTCGTCTTTGCCAAAGTAAAATTTATTATTCGAGGAATTCACATTCGATATCGTGTGATAAATTTCAAAATTTGTTAGACCGAGTTCGTATTCATCATCGCTCAAATATACGGCGGGAAAGTAGTTTACCGCGAGGACGCTACTCTTCCCGGTCAGCGTGAATGTCATAGACATGTCGGTAAAACTATTTAACGAATACTGAGTTAAATAGCGCGATGTATGTTTTTAAATTTGCATGCATCGACCGTTCGGAGAAACTGCAGGCACAATTGTCCGCAGATGCTCTGATCGTAAGTTTGAACAGGTATGTGATTGTACTGTATCTTCGTTCCGTCCGAAATATCGCACCAATTCATTCGGTGTTCGAAGATTGCCAAAACTGTCGAAATATATAGCACGACTCCCCCTCTTTGCGTACGCCAAATGAGTACCTGGTCCTGTTATCCAAATTCACGATGCCGCTCTCGTTTCGATATATACCACCGATCGGTAAAGAGTCACACATGAAAACGCCTCTAAAGAATGGTATACGCATACGTTTTGCATGTTGCAGCAATTGTATATTGGTGGTTACGCCCTGTGGCATTTTTAGCGTCTCTTTGACATTTTTTATTTTCTCGTTGAGACTTCTCGTCCGTGTTTGTACGGAGCGAGATACAATCCGCGACCTTCCATGGCGCGATTGTGACGTAGTATCTCTTGCAACTGACGTTGTGCGGCTTTTCTGTCGTTCACCGCCTTTGCTACGCCAGCAGCTCCACCGATCAGGGATCCGAGCGCGCCCAATATTGGTAGATCGGCAATATACCACCGCGTTTTGCTACCGGAAGTATCCGTTTTTTCGTCGTCTTTTTCTTCGTCTTCGTCGTCTTTTTCTTCGTCTTCGTTTTCTTTTTCAGACCCATACCGAGCTTCGTCTTGGCTTTCATCGCTGCCCAGACAGCTGTGGCGGCTGCTCTTTCGCCAAGAATCGAATCTCTCGCGTTCTCGCGCTTTCGTAGCGAGTATATTATCCGCCGCGTGTTTCTCGGTGAGATCGTTCCTCCGAGAGTACGCTATATCGTGTTCACGGCACGCCGCGTCCAATGGGTTGATACCTCGATCACCTCTGGCTAATCGCTTCTGTAGCCGCGTGCCCGGTCCGCAAAACTAGTAGCCGGGGATATGGAATTCGATTGGAAGTGCGTTTATCGCGCGATTTAGTATGCCTCTATCTACTGTCGTTGACATTCGCTGCAATTCTTTATCAACGGTGCTGGACCTTCGATGTGCGTTCGCTGCCACGGTTGATTATAATGCCGCATGCATCGATGATATTGCTGAATCTCCGAATCAGCCTTTATGTGTTCCGGAAGCTTGTCCCACAGTAGCTCTACGTAGTGATCTTTCGCAACAAATGTGCTTTCGGCGCAAACTGCAACTGCTCGGCGCTAAGCGTGAGAATATCTCTCTTGTCCAACAGAAGAAGAAACATTTTCAAGACAGCGATTCGCGGTTACGCGCCTCTATATAAGCAGACGTTCGATCCAACCGGGAGTGCAAAATGAGATTCGTGCGACAATCTTTGACGATACGCGTGACGAATTGCGACGATAGATTACGATCGATGGGGGACAACGCGGAGATGCGCAGACACGGTACGATGCTACCGACTATTATACGCGCGATCGTTTGCGGTCCCTCGAATTGCGGTAAAACCAACGTTCTGATAAGCTTACTGGAAAGTCCGCACGGTGTACGTTTCGAGAACGTGTACGTGTACTCCAAGTCGCTGCAACAGCCGAAATATCGGTATCTGGAGAATTTGTTGACGTCGATCAACGAAATCGGCTATTTTACGTTCTCCAATAACAGTGACATTCCACCGACCGAGGCATGTTAAAACTCGATTTTCGTCTTCGATGACATGGCGTGTGATAAGCAAGATACGATAAGAGAGTACTTCTCAATGGGACGCCACTCGAACGTTGACTGTTTCTATCTCTATCAGACGTACGCGAGAATACCAAAACATCTTATACGCCACAACGCGAACCTGCTGATCATATTTAAACAGGACGGTACCAACTTGAAACACGTGTACAACGATCACGTGAATACCGATATGTCGTACGAGGATTTCAGTGAATTATGTCGTACTTGTTGGCACCAAAAGTATGGATTTCTAATGATAGACAAGGACAGCTCGCTTACGAACGGTCGATACAGAAAAGGATTTAACGTGTTGGCGATACCACAAAACGATTAGTCGCTACCGATATTCTGTCGAGAGGGGTGAAACACGAGCGCTCGACACTTTACCGACATGGCTGGGAATGATAATATTCGCGAGCGTGAAAAGATTGCGTGAAAGATTGCGAAAACGAGCGAATCGATCCGCAAGAAACATCGCGCTTTGAAGACCGGTAAGATCGATGACGATATCGCAATCAAGGCTCACTTTAAGCCTATTATCGAACCACTACAAAAGATCGTCGACAACTCGAACTCAATCTTGGTGAAAAATGAGCCGGAGAGTAACGCTAACGCGAAGATTAAAACGTTACCCATCAAGCGGTACGCGGAGGATGTGACACCGAAAAAGAGAAAACGATTGAACGCGGATCGCTCATCGATGTTGATCGGACCTACATCTGATCAATCGGATGCTTCACTGGATGAACCGCCGATAACCTCAACACCGTCAGCGACAACGAGAATCGTACAACCTACGATACCCGAATCACTCGCAAACGAAAATGTTTTCGAAACCACGGGCAACTCGCTCGAAACATCCGTTCGAAACGTGTTACAAACGTCGGAAGGTCAAGAAATGTTGCGAGAGCACTTGGGGTCACTGGGGCAAAAATACATGGGCACTCTCCTCGGTGGTGACGAAAAAAACAAGATCGATCACGTATACCGTATCTATTTCTACTAGGATAAAATGCTGCTCGGTAACAAACAATTCGACATCGACAAAGATGATTCTATAATCATAAACAAAGTGAGGTACATTGGAACACCAGGATTATACGAGTTGATCTTCATAAGAATTCCCGATGATGTCATTTACATGGAAGACGATTTGCAAAAATACAAGAGCATATTATTGACGACGAACGCGCATAAACGCAATTATGATGCGCAAGGTCGATTACGGAGTAACAGGGGATACAAATACAAAGAAATAATCGCACCGTTGATGTCGATCGAACCGAAAAAGAAAAAATCTGGAAAGGGAATATTCATGCCTCGCGCGATGACGCTAACCGACAATAAGATCGATTACGTGCACTGGGACGACCCCAACGAGCTAGTGGATCGTCTACGATTGCTCGACGCTTCGCGTCGAGCTGGTCACAACGCTCACGACAATGAGATCCTATCGATCATCGAGGAACTTCACGAAGTCGGCCTTATTATAAATTAAACGTTGTCTCGACAAAACTAATCAGTCGATCGACATCACTCTCATCGAAAAATGCCTATCAACAAATTTGGATTATTCGAACGACGAAATGATGCAACCGGTACAAGCGATCATAGATTGGTGAGAAGTTACGTGCGCAAAAACGCTCCGTGTCGCGTCGCTACGGACTATGACGCGAGGTTGTGCAAGATTCGTCGTGTGCGCAGCCTGAAGCTAATACTGATGCCATTAACAAACTGCACGTGGAACAGTGCGTTAAAGTGTTGTGGAATCAACAGAAAGAGTCAGACGAGAAGCTGAATGCGCTCGAGAAGGATGTGCTAGCGTTACAGACTACGATAAACGAACTTCGGCGTGCGACTAACGCTAACTCGGAAACGGCAACGAACGGCTCAGAAACGGGTCAGAAACGGCTACCGAACGGGTCAGAAACGGCAACGAACGACTCAGGAACAGGTCAGAAATGGCTACCGAACGAGTCAGAAACGGCAAGGAACGACCTAGGAACGGCAACGAACGACTCAGGAACGGCTACCGAACGGATCTGAAACGACTACGAACGACAATGAACGGCAATGAATGACGGCAATGAATGACGAAGAAACGGCTACGAATGGCTAAAGAGTGACGACGAACGGCAATGAACGGTTCAGAAACGGTTGTCTGACGGTTATCTAACGGCTTAAGAACGGCTCAGAAATGGCTACGAACGGCACAGGACGGGCTACCGAACGGGTCAGGAACGGCTACGAACGACTATCGAACGACAACTAACGGTAGCGAATGATAAAGAACGGCTATTGAAGGACAACGACGAATGACGACGAACGACAACAGACAGCGAACGATAAAACGCACGGTGATACTGAGATCACATTCGATCGACGAATCGAAACAATGATGGATCGGCGATCGGGAAAAATCAACAAAGCAAAGCAACAACAACATAGTTTAGAGAAACAGCAGTTGGTGAACGAACTGCACGCACCTGTGAGAAATAATTTTTTCCGAAGACATGTCATAGTACGGCGATACGATGACCTGTGGCAAGCTGACATCATCGAGATGCGTCCGCACTCTCGTCTTAACAGAGGTTACCACTACATACTCACCGTCATCGATGTGTTGAGCAAGCACGCGTGAGCCGTACCACTCAAGAGTAAAAGCGGGAGCGAGACAGCTGACGCTATCACCGAGATAATTCGAGATAGCAAGAGATGTCCGAGAAACATACAAACCGATATGGGGAAGGAATTTTACAACGTCGACGTGCAACGGCTTATGCGGAAACATAACATCAATCACTATTCCACATATTCGGTGTTGAAGGCATCGGTCGTCGAGCGATTCAATCGCACGCTGAAGAACGATATGTGGAAGATGTTTACGCTGAACGAAACTTACAAGTGGATCGACGCGTTGCCGCGACTCGTATCGGATTACAACGCGCGCAAGCATCGAACGATCGGCATGCGACCTGTCGACGTTACCCCCGCGATCGCTGAAAGACTCTTGGCTACTGTGTAAATATCGCGGATCTGGCAAAGTTCAAAGTAGGTGACCCGGTACGAGTTAGCAAGTACAAGACATTTTTCGAGAAGGGTTACACGCCAAATTGGACAACCGAGGTGTTTAAGATTGTTAAAGTGCAGCGTACTAATCCCGTAAGCTATCTACTCGAGGACTATCGCAAAAAATCTGTCGCTGGAGCGTTCTACGAGCACGAGTTGCGTCGCGCGAATTATCCGGACGTGTATCTCGTGGAGAAATTACTGCGCAGGAGGGGTGACGAGGTTTACGTAAAATGGTTGGGATTTGATACATCGCACAACTCTTGGATACATAAGGACAACGTAATTTAATTCATACAAACTGTATTTTTATTTTAATATAAGAAAAAATATACAACGTGCACAACATAAAATATGTGAGATACAAAATTTTATTAATATATATCTCTCTTCCAATAGTCGTTACAATATATAAAATATGAAATACATGTACATATACAAAAAAATCTTGATTAATATTTCTTTCAATAGTATAATACGTTACATAACATTATATTAAACACACACATTTTACAACGGTATCCGGTAATGTCCCCATGGTAACGTGTCAGTGGTTTCAGGTACGATATACCGCTTGTCGTCGTATGGACTTAGAGCAATTTTTGTCTCGCGAATGGTATACACTTCGTGCAATTTAGATCTTATGCATGATTGTTGACGTGTAATTTCAATCTCTTCGTGTAAACATCGCATGTAATCGTCAAACGTTATAGTTCTCGCGACAACGTTGCGTTTAACACCTTTAATCTTTTTCGTATCCTTTTTACCATCCACTCGCAACGAGTACATTTTTGCTCTAAGCCCGACAAATTCAGTCATTATCACACCGTTATTCTCGTCCTTCATCAAGCCCGGAATCTTTTTATTCACAAGCGGTATATCGTACGCATTGTCCACAGCATAATCGCTCGTATCGAATCTAGTGATATCGCGTTTTATGTTCTCGTACACATCGTCGCACTCGATGTGGTATACGAGGCTGTCTGTGTCGGTGTACATTACTCGACATTTGTCACGATACAGCGGTGACATGTATTCGTGATGAAACTCGTACAAACACGTTTTGGAAATGTCGAGTATGCACATACCGACGTAAATTGGTTTGAAAAATTTTACCTCGAGTTTGCGCAATTCGACGGCTACAAGATTTTCGGAAAAAACGCTTCTGCTATGAAAATTTGGTTTCGCGATCATTGCCTCCGCGCCGTATCATCCGTCCCACTTTGTCAATAATTTTACATCTATGCGATTGCGCACATTTTCCATCGTTTTGCCGAATACCGCGTTGTTCATTAATTTGTATAAATTTTTTTCGAAATAATTTTTCGCGAGTGTTCGAAAATATGTATTAAATTCGTAGCCACGGAGATTGAGCAAATTGTAATACGCGATGTATTTTTGTAACGCGAAGACCGTGTCGCGTACATTGCAGCAGGTTGCGATAGTGTATGACGTAACGCTTCTTATCGTACAGAGTCGCGAAGAGTTTGGTCTCCCGCTTGCCTGGCGGCTTATCGTGCGTCGGACAGAACGGTAGGTCTGTGTGCGCATCGTGAAGGCTAATTGGATATTCGAGATCGACCTCGAGAATATAACCTGTGAGCGAATCCGAAGCGATCGCGCTAACGTCAAAGTTCGAAATGTTTTCAACCCACCGAAAATCGGCATAAGGTAATGGCTGACACATTGCCTATCCGTATAAATTATTTACATCAAAATACATAAGATAAGATGACCGTTTCGATGGATCGTACGATCGCATGTACAGGGTGGGGAAAAATTATTGGTCAAGCTTTTGCCAGTCGATTCTACTCGTCGAGATCGCCAACATTGCATCATAAACATGGTGCCGCAAAATTAACTTTCAAGGTCATTTTCAATGTCAAATTTTTTTATTGGCTTAGTCGATTCTACTCGTCGAGCTGAACAAAAGTCTCAAAGGGACCATATGGACCGGAAATCAATATTTCATAGAGAAATCTTTGTTTCAAGTTTTTAGAAGCCAAAAAATTTCGTAAAATTAATTGTCATGGGTGTAAAATCTGCTTAATCTACTCTTAACGCTACCCAGGAACAACGAAGTGGGCGTGGTAGATTTTTGTTCCCTTCGGGGTATCTTGGTACCCAGTAACATTTCAAAGGCTGTTGGTTCCTTAAAGCAACGATCATTTGCCTCGGAGAGGAATAATATATCGCTCCATAAGACATTCGTTACTTGTGCTTAAGAAGCTTTCCATCCATATCCAGACCTTTTTCGTGATTATTAGAAGACCGCCGCTGATCTTGAATCAATTTTCAGTGTAAAACTAAAAAAATTGTTTTAATTTTTTACCAAATTTTTTCTAAGAATAACGTTGCTGTAGCATGCCTCGACGTGGTGGCCTCGAACGCTGTAGCTATTTCCTCGATAATAAAATGCGCGTCATAACCGGATAAATTGTGAAATACTATTGGAATAAAAAATGATTCTTTATTATTTAGATTACAATCTGAGTGCGCGGGACCTCGGTACCGCCCGTTCGGATGGCAATGATCGCGTACGCGTATATCGTCTTGCTCGAACGGTTTTTCGCAAATGTGACATTGCGTGGCGCTATGAAATTTTTCCCACTCATCACGCGTTAAATTTACCATGGGGACATTCGTGGTTAAAATATTTTTTACACGCAGTGCTAAATTTTTTAATTCTTTAGCGAACCACGAAACGCAATCGACGCTACGACGAGGATGATACGCGGATAACGATTCGTCGTACGAGCAATGTATATAATACCCGACGCTAAATACCTCGTTATGTTGATAGTATGACGCGTGTTCCGATTGTGTCTTCTTCAGCACGCATTCCAAGTCGGCGTTTACCATTAACGGAAGCCGCTCTTTCCTGATGTAGTTGTCGAAGCCGAGCCACTTGTCATTATCGCTCGGTAATCTAATAGCGCAGTCGTTCATCTCCCTATAGTCAACCACATGTGACTGCAACTTTTCTTCGTATCCGAAATAGTGCAAGCATCTGTAAAATGGAAATTACAATTTTATCTTTTATTCAAATATTTTCACAATTTATATATTGCATTTATATTAAATATACATACCGATCGCAGATATATTTTTTTGCCATTGTGTTTGCTCAGTTGCGAGCTCACGAGCCGGGATAGATTCTTGATACACGTGAAATGTCCAACGCTGTTATCCTCCTCCACGTACAGCAGGTTGACGTGTTTTTCTCTTTTCCGATCGGCGAGTCGTATCGGAAGAATTGATAGTTCCTCCTTCTTCCTCTCGATGCCGTAGACGTTGATTGAGATGTTATTTACAAGTTCAAACTTTTTAATTTGATTAAAAGTCACTGGAAACTCAATGTCCTGCAGATTCAGCACTTTTGTATAATGCGGGTACGATGATTCCCGTTTTATTTTTTCTTTCAGCGGGATAAAGAGCAGCGACCACCGCCCACGCGAAACACGCATTGTCTTTGAATTGCACGTTTATCACCGCTCTTTTTATCATTATTTCTCGCGGTAATTTAATATAGCATCCCGCGTGCATTGAATTATATTTGTTTATATTTATAGTTAAATCGATTATTCGCGATAACGCCCAACCACTATCACGTTCCTGGAACTCTTCCAGAGACGCCAATGTGGATTCGATAACGCGGCGCTCGTACCACTCGCGTAAATCGGACGTGCGAAAGAGTTTATAATTTTTCGTGTTAATACTTTTGTTGGCGCTCTTATCACCCGACACAAACTCACCATTAAATACGGTATTTACTTTCACATTATTGTGTCTTTCCATAACTTTTTGCACGTGTTCGAGCACAATGTCTTTGGCGTCCTCGAGAAATTGTCGCGGTTCGATATAGTCTGCGTTAATCACCGCACCGGTCAATATACGGCTTTCGAACGCGGTATCGATCTCCCGCCAAACGAGTCTTTCCGCGTCATTGTTGCCACTGTAATCACCACCACTAGGTATAAACCGTCTCTGCAATCGAGTCTTTGTACTCTCGAGTCGCGCGATTCTAGCCACCAAAGATTGTCTATTTCCGATCGAAAGCCGCGAACGTTTTATTCGACTTTGCACTTCCAATGATTCGATGAACTCGTCGCATCGCTGCACCCATGCAAAATACTCGCCGAAGGTGGCGACTTGGTGGGACAACAGGTCGCGTTCAATCTGCTCGATGTCTTTCATGTTTTTAATGTTTTTTCACAAATGTGTACAAATTGGACACATTACACAAATATTATATACAATGAATCCCTACAATTTGCACAGTATCGACCATCCACTGCATCGTATAATTTAATCACATGCTTCCGAACAGCATACATGTGTCCGACGTCTTGAATAGAGATCATACACGAAGTACATAAAGATAAAGCGCCACCCGTAGAATAATAAAAGTATATGGCGTAAACTTTTGTACGTCCATTTAGCGCAAGGATTTGCGAATTAGGCACTATCTTGTCGTCATAATCTGTAAGGTCCTCACTGCGATCACTAATATAATCACTATCATTCGACAACGCGTGATCTTCGTCAGACGACTCATCCAATATTGCCTCGAAATTATTATTATTTTCCATTTTTACTCAAGCAACACTATCTGACACAACCACTATACTTCTTTTCACCCGATGTACGCGCTCTCAAATCGTATACTATGGTTTGACGCGCTTCCATCATCCTTATATATTTCGTCTAATTCTTTCTTCTCTCTGTGTTTAACATATGACGTGTATCGAGTGTTTAATTACATCTCGGAAAAGATAATCTCCCTCCCTTATCACATTGCTGCTGGATGGTAGAGCAAGGGCGCAAAGCTGCCGAACGTCGGCGCTGATGCGTCGCAATTTTTTATAGAAAAAAAAACAATGAGGAAGATATTTGAATCGTCACCTCTGTGTTTAACATATGATATGCACCGAGTGTTTAATTACATCTCGGAAAAGATAATCTCCCTTCCTTATCACATTGCCGCTGGATGGTAGAGCAAGGGTGCAAAGCTGAATATCGGCATCACATTGCACTTCCAATTCCAACTAATCATCTTCCGGTTGTAATCGGAGGTTCGTCAATTACTGAGAATTCACGGGCACAAAGCTGCCGAACATCAGCGCTGATACGTCGCAATTCTTTATAAAAAAAAACAATGCGGAAGATATTTGAATCGTCGCTTCCGCTTGGATGGGCGGGGGAGCAAGAGTGTAAAGCTGCCAAACATCGGCGCTGATACATCGCAGTCTATAAAGATCTGTGGCTGAAGAAATCTATAAAGATCTGTGGTTGAAGAAGCAGTACCTACATAAAAAATTAAACGTAAATTTTAAAATTTTGTAAGTATTGTGATAAGAAAAAATGGTGGACAATAATAAGGAAATCGATGATTTAGAACGATATCTGTGGAACAGTTTCCTTTGGATGGATTTGAAAAAACTATACGCTGAGTGGGAGGAGCGATGTGATCATTGCATCGAGTTGATGGAACAGCAAAATGAATTTGAACGTAAAGGTAATTTGTGTGATTATTTTGATGTATTGTTTCGCGCTCGAATCGCGCGAATAGAAGGTTTGAGATACTCGCTACGCAGACGTTTCGTACGCGTGGGTGCCAGTGTCCCAGCGCTATCGAAAAACACTTCTGTGAATTCAATCGTGCAAGCGATACATGGACGTGAAATCGATTTAAAAAAACGTCATACTAATGAACTATCCTCATATCTAAATAAACAAAACTTTGACGGTTTTAACGTATGGAGTCAGTAGGTATATTAGGCCGGTTCTAACTCAGGTCATCCGAGGGGGGGTGCGGGGCGCGGGGGTATTTCGGGGGCGTGGGGGTATGACGTCACGTGGGGTGGGGGGGATCTTGGTGGCGCGGGGTCAGGCGTCACGTGAGGTGGGGGGAGATCTTGTCGGTGAGGGGTATGACGTCACGCGGGGTGGGGGGATCTCGGGGACGCGTGTCGTTAAATCTTCGAGGGTCCTAAACACGTTCGACAGTGTTTATCTTTGTGGTCGATTTATTGCCTGAGAACTCTATGAGTCCATAAAAGTGTTTTTTTTCTCATTTTTATGGGCATTTTATCATTAGGAAATCATTCGGCAGCTTTGCACCCTCGCGGAAAATCTCCCATAAAACGAGAGTGAAACATCTTCATCAATATTTTTTAAGGAAGAATTGCAACAGCGCCAACGTTCGGCTGCTCGAATTTGTAACCGAACACTCTAGAGACCATTAAAAACGATGTTTTCACATTTTTATGGAGATTTTATCATTAGGATATTGTGGAAAAGAATGGAGGCCGACGCTGCGATGAACATGTCGGAACGTTTTTATAGGTGCAAAAGCGCTGACTTTCGGTAGCTGTTGTACCCTCGCGGAAAATCTCCCATAAAACGAGAGTAAAACATCTTCCTTAATTATTAAGAAAAGAATGCAACGCATTAGCGCCAACGTTTGGCTACTTGTGTCTTTACTTTTCTATCCATAAAACGACAACGCGATTGGGGAAACTATCTTTGAGATATGTCGAATATTAGAAAAAGAAGACAGAATTAGGTGAAATATATAAGGATGAGAGCGCATAGAACGGTCGCGAAGTATGAAAAAAAAATGGAACCAGAGATCATCACCATTGAGGATAGTGATGATGAAGTTGAGGTGATCGAGGACGATGTGGTGATGGAGGTCAATGAGGTGAACGAGGTGAACGAGGCGGAAGAAGAAGCTGGACGATGAAATGGGCTTAGACGTGGAAATCGAGCCCAATTCAGACTCGGATTATGACAGTGAGTGCGACGGCATCGATTATGATGTGCACGTACAAAATCTCCGCACCGCAGAGATCATCGCCATGGACTATAATACAAAAATGTGTGCGATACACATGTATTATAGTCCATGGTTTGATGCTACATTGTGCACAAGATGCTTTATGAGATTGCGAGATCTCTACTCATTCGAAATCAACGCCGTGCGCATTCACAAGACTGGAAGGTACGACCAGCTTCTTGGACGATGGTGCACCGATTGCAACAGTCCACTGGACCAGCTATTCATACGGAATATGTGTCCAGTATGCCATACGTGTAAGTATTCAATTATATTAAAATATTTATAAAAATATATAATAATACTAAAATTATTTCTGTGATGCAGAAGGAACTCCATCGTGTCACCCTGAGCCGCCACCCGCCGTGCCGCCAACGTCCGCAGATCCACCGCGGATCCATCACCTCGTCCCCCGCCATCGCTTCGTCTCGCCTCCGCTTCACCTCGCCGACGCCAACGCAGCTTCGTCGCCTCTTTACCTCACCCCTCGCCCCATTTTAAATTTTTTAATTTTTTAATTTTTCATTTTTAAATTCACATGCGCACGCACACGCGCACACAAATACACACACACACACACATTTATTTTGTAAAAACATACATATAATTTACTATTAAAAAATTCTAAGTAATAAAAAATCTTATTTATTTTAGATTATGATGTCCTTTTCCTTTCTTTCCATCTCTTATTATTAAAATATATATATATATATATATTTAATTAAAAGTATTAATAAATTTATAAGTAAAAAAAAACATATATAATAAAGTGTGTTTAAAAAATCTCTCGCGTCGAACGCCATGCGTACGCCTCGCGTGCGCCTTTCTCGACGCGTTCGCCGCGTGCGCCCAGTTCGCGATATATCGAAGAGAGCGGCCGCTCTCTCGCGCCGTATCTCTCGCGTACGCCTCCCGTGCGCCTCTCTCTCGCCGCGCCGTATCTATCACCGCGTCGTATCTCTAGCCGCGTTATCTCTTCTCTCGCGTGCGTCTCACTCTATTTCTTCCTCTCATGTACCCTGACGCAACATCTCTCTCGCGTTCGTTCTCTCGCGTTCGTCTCGCGCTGTCTCTTTCTATCCTAGTGGTTGCTCTCTCTCATGATAACTCTCTCGCAAGGAGCTATGCATGGAAGCTTGGACGGATGGGAGAGCGCGCCAAACGCAACAAAATATCGTGTAAAACATTCAGTTTTCAGTAATCTTATTATAACACGTTACAGTGTGTAACGTGTAATGAATGGCGCGGTACCAATATCGATCAAACACACTATTTTGCTTCGCATTGTCCATATCGAAAAAGATTATATTAGAAGAGTAAGAAAATAAAAAATTCAAAATTCTTCTTGTATTTATAAAAATCTGCCGTCTCTCTACACTATATTGATTCTTCGCTTCATCGGTTTTTCCCGATGGCCGCTTGTTGTTTGTTATATTGTTCGTCTTGGTTACTAACTAGTTCTTTGTGTTCCGCTCGTGTTTTGGATCCGTTTCTGAATCGTTCCTTACGTTCCGCTCGTGTTTTTGACCCGTCTTTTGTGTTCCGCTCGCGTTTCTGACCCGTTTCTGAACCGTTCTTTATGTTTCGCTCGCGTTTTTGACCCATTTTTTTTGTGTTCCGCTCGTGTTTTTTTTGTGTTCCGTTCGCGTTTCTAACCCGTTTTTGACCCGTTTTTTGGTGTTCCGCTCGCGTTTCTGACCCGTTTCTGACCCGTTCTTTATGTTTCGCTCGCGTTTTTGACCCGTCTTTTGTGTTCCGCTCGTGTTTTTTTTGTGTTCTGTTCGCGTTTCTAACCTGTTTTTGGTGTTCCGCTCGCGTTTCTGACCCGTTTCTGACTCGTTCTTTATGTTTCGCTCGCGTTTTTGACCCGTCTTTTGTGTTCCGCTCGCGTTTCTGACCCGTTTCTGACCCGTTTCTGACCCGCTCCTGACCCGTTCTTTATGTTTCGCTCGCGTCTTTGACCCATTTTTTTTGTGTTCCATCCGTGTTTCTTGTGTTCTGTTCGCGTTTCTAACCCGTTTTTGACCCGTTTTTTGGTGTTCCGCTCGCGTTCCTGACCCGTTTCTGACCCGTTCTTTATGTTTCGCTCGCGTTTTTGACCCGTTTTTTGTGTTCCGCTCGTGTCTTTTTGTGTTCCGTTCGCGTTTCTAACCCGTTTTTGACCCGTTTTTTGGTGTTCCGCTCGCCTTTCTGACCCGTTCTCTATGTTCCGCTCGCGTTCTAGCGTTTTGTACTCCCGTCTTTGACCCATTCGAAAATCGTTGCTGATTCGTTCGCAGCCTTGTTGACAGTCGTCTCTGACTCGTTCGTAGCCGCTTCTGGCCCGTTCGTAGCCGTTCTTGAGTTGTTTGTAGCCTTGTACGTAGCCTTTAAGGACTTGTTCGTAGCCTCGTTCGCAGCCGTCCTTTAGGTGTTTGTAGCCTCGTTCGTAGCTAGGCCATTCACCGCTGTTTCCGGGTCGTTCAATGCCGGGTCGTTCACTGCCACTCATTGTAGTGTGGTAGCACGTCGATAAGTGTTCGTAGCCGTTCGAAACCTGTTTGTAGCCGTTCAACAGTTGTTTGTAACCATTCGATAAACCTTCTTAGCTGTTCGATAATTGTTTGATGGATGTTTCTGATCCGTTCACTGCAGCCCATTGAGCGAGACAGACAAAAATGTATCAGACAAAAGTTGTAGGGTTTCAAGTAACGCATTACGTAGCAGTATCAGTACGATCTTGAATAGCACCGTCAAGGTCACATAAAAATTACTTTGAACTTTTTAAATGGAACCCCCTATTTTTCATTACATATTCTTGTAGCTTACCTCGAGAGCTTTCCAAAACACTATAAATAAGTTATTTTTTATTAAGTACTTTTCGAGTTATAAGGCTTGAAGTTTACAGTATTTTGACATAAAATACAAAATATCGTGTAAAACATTCAGTTTTCGGTAATCTTATTATTATTTTCAAAGTATTTGTTTGCTACTTGGTGTTATTGAAATGCGTGACGTTTTTTTCAGTGTATAAATAACTGTATAGTTATAAAAGGCGGCTGAAATCGAGTATGTGTTGCTGTTTCAAATAATAGCAAAAACAGCATGGTTTATTGACATGAAAAAATTGCAGGTATATAATGCATATTATATAAGATTTGTTTCCCTATAAATTGATAATATTTTAATTATTAAACTAATTTTAAACCAAGAGAGAGAGAGAGAGAGAGAGAGAGAGAGAGAGAGAGAGAGAGAGAGAGAGAGAGAGAGAGCGAGCAGACACAGAAATACAGAGAGACAATTAATCGAATCATTTCTAAATTACATAGTTTTTTTAATAATTCTAAGTAAATCAATGAACATTTTTTACATAAAACATAAAAAAGCATTTTTTAAATCAACAAAAAGGGAGAGAGTGCAATCTACGATTTAATTTGATGTTATATTATATACGCAACACGCGTATTTATTTAATAGTGAATTCGGTCACTCGCATTACACCGTATTACAGTGCATATTAAAGGTTTATATACAAAGTAGTTAAATGCAATAGCATAATATAATCATTTTGATGGTGAAATAATTAATTGTATGTACTGCTAAATAACATAATATTTATATATTTCATGCGATAAGTTCCGAGTCCATTTTATATCTGCATATATTAGTTCCAGGTCTTTTTGTAATTTTGAGATCGGACATGGAACATTTATATATCCGGGGTGTATTTTGAGGACCGACCTGGAAATACCTAATACATATTATTGGATGTATTCCAGGACTTTTTATTATTTTTAGACCTATATATAATCATTTTATATTATCTAATATTTACCGAGTCTTTGTTTTCTTATGTAATTGTTATAATTGTTTAAGAAATATAAGTAATTAGAAACTTCTTATTAGAGTGAATGGTTATGATCGAAACGTAAATTTTAAGGCATAATGCATTTTTCTTATTTTTGTTTTTACTTTCGTGCTATATGTTGAAAAATTATTGAGCAACATTATACACTTTATAAGAGAGATAATGCTGAGCTATAATATACTCTTATTAAAGTAAAATATAAATAAGAATGTATAAATTAGAGTAATACTACTGTATTAAAGATAAATATAAATTAGAGTATATAAACTCTTTTCAGTCCTTAATTACGGCAGCAGCCGAGCATAGTCTGATGTTGTAGCTAATGTGAACAGAAATGCAGGAAAAAACGAATAGGCCTATCACCTGATGTACTAGAAAATATGCTTTAAGAATTGAATAGATGTACTAGAAAATATGCTTTAAGAATTGAATAGATGTGGCCGGCATAAAAAGAACAG